>ARYC01017758.1:0-78481 GCA_000711775.1 Oxytricha trifallax
TACAAGCACTAAAGCTTCCAATTTTAAATGTAATTGACCTTAAAGAATGTAAGGAAAGTTATCTTATACTTGAGGACAAGTTTGAGAAAAAGGTCATAACTGATAAGCAGTTCGCATACAAGATTTATCCATTCAACTACTTTAAATGCGATGACAAGTATCAAATGGAATTTGTCAATGAGTACTAAGCTCTTACTAAAGCAAGGGATAGACAGTGCAGATTTATAATTAAGCTCGATGCAATACTCCTTGCTCAAGATCATGTTGCTTTTCGCCTCCCTCTATATTAAATGACTTTAAGAGACTACATTTAAGATTAAAGAGTTCCAAAGTAGCTACCTCTTATTCTTACAAATGTTTGCAAAGGCATAGAAGAGCTGCACACTTTAGGGTATGTTCATAGAGACTTGAAGCCTGAGAATATTATGCTTGACTTTTCACCTCTCAGAGTAGTAATAATTGATTTCAATAGATCATAAAGAGTTGAAGCTTCAGGACTTGGCAACGTTTATGGTACTCCTGGATACTTTCCAGAAAGGGAGGACTGGAGAGATGGTGATATTAAGTGGGATGTATGGGCTCTAGCAGCAATTATTGCTGAATGCGATATGCAAAGAAATGATTACTATAGCTGTAAGAGAGAGAAAGATTCAAAGCAGAGAATACAGCAATATCTAGACTAGAATAAGATAAAAGGTAAAATGAAAGATATGGCTGAGCAGATTATCTTAAGACCAAACCACAGAGCAGAGCAAACAATAGACTAAATGATCAATTGGATAGGAGATATCAAATTTAGAAAATTAGCACATGATGCCAAGGTATAGTTTGAGTGAATAGTAAAAATAAAACCCCTCTAATACACACTACTATACATTACATTTAAACATTAAACCCCTACATAAACCCTATTAAAACCCTAATAAAGAATGCACTAATAGTCTACTTTTATCAATCAAAAACTCAATCAAACTACTGAAAGGGTTTTGGCGTTTTGATTGTTTCAGAGGTCATTGGAGAATACATTTTAATATCTTTTTATTTTTTTTTACATTTTGAGGGACTAACCTAAATCTTTAAAGGAAATTTAAGAAGAGTCAAAGCTTAATGGTTTAAACTATCTTATTTAGGATCCACTAAAGGAATCAATTATTGACCGAATGTTTGTGTCCCTGAAATAAAAAGAATTAGATATCATGAATAAAAAGCACTCAAATGTTATTCCACTATCTCAATAGTCTAGTGACCCTAATTCCTCTCCTGCTTTAATTAGAAATACCATTCTATCTTAAGAGTATATTGATGAACACAGTCCCTGAAAATACAAAGAGAAATAGATTCACATTAAAAATACATGGAAAAAGAGATTGAGATTTTTTAGAGGTAGTAAGTATAGCAAAAGTAGGACTTTGAAAATAGCTTGAAAAGGTTACAAATTGAAATGGATTCTAAACATAAAAGCGAGTTGAATGTTGCCAGGAAAGTTATGTTTAAGAAAGAATAAGAAGTTTATTAATTAAAATCTATGATTGATATTTAGCAGAATTATTCCTGCAATAGTAAATGCTCTATTTTTATTTGGATTATTAAATTAAACTTTAATTTAAAATAGTATTAGTCTCTTTAGAGGTAGTTTGAAGAGTTAAAGTAATTCAAAGAAAAATAGGCGATGTATGAAAATAATAAAGATCATAATTTAGGAACTGCTGTTTAAAATACTCAATATTATAAACATTGATTTTAATTTAATTATATATTTTTTATAATCTTAGCCAAGCATAGAAAGCTCAGAAATTTTAGGAGGATATAATAAGAATTTTGGATATGGATTAGATGCTTAAAATGCAAAGATGATAAACAATATAATAAATTTAATCTTATCAGATATAATTCACTATTTAATATAATAAATTTTTCATAATAATGGTAAGATTGATGAGCTTATGAATGAGTAAAAACTAATATTTAAGATGTTTAATCATAAATGAGGGAACCGTATAATTAAGTAGCATATATTTATTATTAATTGTAATTAAATACTCTGTTAGAGAATATTAATTATAAAATTAATAGAATATTGCAGATATTTAGAATGATAAATGTTAAAAATTATATTAAAATTATTATATTTTAGTTGTGAAATTCATGAATTATATAATCTATGCAAATTTATAAACATTATAACCAATAAAATATATAAAAAATAGTTTTTAAGTCTGTCACATTTATTTTCTCGGCTATTTAAAAATTTTAATTTATAATTCATTGTTTAATAATTTTAATTATAAACCAAGATGGAACTCGTTGAAAGAGAAAGAGAAGCTTCAAAATAGAAAAGTTCAAGAGCTTGTTTAATATTTCGATGTTTATTATTAATCTTGATTTATTTTGAACTTAATAATTTAAATTTAAAATCAAATATATTAAATGGCGGCTGCTAACCCTTGGGGTTTAGATGAATAAAAATACTTCACAGATGTGGGAGGAATCTCAAATTTCTTCTAGTTTTAATCATAAGTTATGCAATAAAACTCTAACAATCAATATCAAGTAAGGCATGGTTGAAATTTTTTAAAAAATTAATTTTTAGATAAATAAATTGATGAATATTAACTAGATATTGGGAATATAACTTAAACTTAACAAGAAAATTAGAAATAGTTTGTGGATGTGCTCACTAATATACTTGAAATGCAGAATTAATATCATAGTGACTCCCTTGAATTTGAACACATATCTTCTTTGACAAAGTATAAATTCATAAATAATTATTGAATTATATATAAATTATATAAATATGCATTTTTATACTCAGACCTACTACTTTAACATTCTTGCTGTAACTTTATTCTAAATTTAATATCCCCGATTTATAGAATAATCAACTTAAATATACACAAAACTTTCAAATTTTTTGAAATTAGTTCTCTAATCAAAGGACCATCTGCTTTTGACTTTGAAAAACACACAACTTGACCAAGATAATTGTTTGATTATTGAGAGAAAATACCATGAATTAATTCTAAGCGTTTTAGCTAATATGGCCAATGATCTATGTGAGGAATCTAGTTTCAAAGTTATGTGCAAGTGTAGTGGGGAAATCAATGCGAAATAAATAAAAGGAATTGGAAACAACGATAAAATTATTTCTACACTTATTTATAATTAGATTTATTTTAATTATAAAATTTGATTTATTAATTTTATTACTTAGTAGTGCTAGATTTATCAAAAATATCTGGATTAGTTGTCAGAATTTTAAAAATGCTTTAATTTAACTATAGTTGATCTTTTATTTGCATTTTTGTTGCAGATTTATTTTTTATATCAACTTTTAAAAAAAAAAAGAAAGAAAAATTTGAAGTACAAAAATATTATATTTTAGTAATATTAAAATAAATAAATAAAGATTAAACTAAGGCAAATAACTATTTATTTACCTCGACTAGACATAAAATATGAAGATTTTCTTTTGATAAACAAAATCTATAGACAATTATATTCATAATATGTACCATTTAAATTATTAATGAATAGTTTAAGCTAGACAATTGGCGAATATGTAAACAAGAATGCTAGGTTAAAGGAATCTGAGTAGAAATGGCCCCTATGCTTTTTCAGCAATTTCATTATAACTGTAAAGATTGTGATGCCTTGCTCTCTGAACAAGCATGTATAGCGACCAGAAATTATTGATTGCTCCAATGCTTATCATCATTATTCCAAATATCCAACCATTCTCTTAAAACACTTTCGGAAATGTTAACACTCCAGTACCAATAGCTGAAACACACAATGAAAATATGCTCCCTCTCAAACTCCCAGAGTCCATTCTAGATAAGTTTCTCTGCATAAATGATCTTCTGCTTAAAGCTATTTACAAATGTTAAAGAAAATTAACTTACAATTCAAAGATTATCGAGTGACTGTGTCATCCCTTTTAATATCATCCTTGTCTGGGTGTAAAATTCCCTTCAATGATCTCATACTGTTTAATAAGCTTTATAGAGATGAAATAATACTATCATCTTATATTGCTTCTGTCAAAGCCAAACTTTCATTTAATTTCATGTCAAATTCACTCTATATTAATCTCTTCTCAGAATTGGCGTCATCTGAGTTGTATTTAACAGATTCTTTCGGTGAGTTTATTTGTTATTTGTGAAATTCCTAGGTAGGTTCTTAGTCCTAGTCTATAATTTGAAATTTTTCAATGATATTATAATCTGGTAAGTTATTATCGTCTTCCATTTTCAAAAGTAATTTTCAATGTTCTATTTATATAAATTAATTAAATAGATTTAAGTTAATTATAGGTAAATTAATTTAAATAATAATTCAATAAGCACTAATATTATATGATAATGCTATTTCAATCTAAGTCTATCAACAAATTAGTGGTCTCATTTAAGTTCAGGTTCTGAACGTCTCTGTAGTTAATGAAGGTGGTCTTTAGATTGAAGGCATGTAAATACTTAATCTTCTTTTTACACTTTCCATTAAGCTCCTTTGTGATCGTAATTTCAGAGAAGTCATCATTAAGATGCTTTATGTAGTGGACTGGCCCAAGGACTTCTACAACTTTAGTTGTTTAGTAATCATGCAGGTAAAGTCCTCAATATACTTATCATTAATTACTTTTTGTCTCTCTATTTTGCCCAAGACGGGAACTTAATCTTTCCAAAGAAGCAGTAAGCTTGCTCTCTATTAATTGTGTCTTTGGAGGGTGCTAAAATTATGAGCTCTGTTTACCATCAGTTTTATAAACTTGATACTGTTTGTTGAGCAAGTCTAATATTTCCTTTACTTATTTTCAAGATTGGCGTCACTTGTAAAGCAATTTATCTAAACTAAATAGTGAAGGGTGGCCTTGGTCATTCTAATTTATATGGGATTGAGATTTTCAATGTTAGATTTAGTAAGCTAAGCTAAAAAGTATTTAAAAACTTTTGGGGAAATGTGGTCTATTTCTTGCAAAAAACTATCATAAATTCTTGTTAAACTTTTTATTGTCAATTTATTATCATATCTCTTCATGAATCCACCATTGATTATCTCCAAATTTTACAATACAGTTTTATCTACCAATATAAACATAAATTATATAACCATATTTAGATTCTTCAATGTATCAAGGAAATCTGTAAAGTCCATCTTGCTTAAACTTCCAGATTAGTATCTTTTGAATGTCTCTTAAACTGTTTTATTATTGGCAATATAAAGATAAATTAAACTGCATTTTATATTATATGTAGTTATTCGTAACCAATAATTAATTTGACTCTGTCGTAGTCTAGTTTATTTTATAAGATTCTTATTTACATTAAATTTTATGGAAAGGTGAGGCTATATATATTGAAATTAGTTATCCAGGACATGAACCTATTCAAACTAGTTGTAAGTTCATTATACATCCAATTCATTCATATATTTGTAATAATAAATTCTTCATGATATACAACATTCTTTCCACACATTAGCAATATAAAGTACAACAATTTGCACTCAACTTTGGCAATTTCTTGCCTGTTATTGCATAACTAAATAAAATAAATCATCCACAATGATATTATATTTATTCATAGTATTTTGCATAATAATGTACTTTAAGATTTTGGAGATAATAAAATTAAAATATGAGATAATGTCAAACTGCATGTTCATTAATTCTTAATTTACCCCAAAAGTTGCACCTACTTCATTAACAAAAAATGTTAACTTTTAAAGTATCTTTTCAAATTCTTCTTGATCCATTAATTTGCTATCCAATCAGATTAATAATATAACTAAATCATATATTACTTGTATTTATATAAATATAATAGTTGGTTGAAATGGTTGAAATGGTTGATAGAACAAGTCAGAGTCTTCTTTAACTCAATGCTTTAACCGTTCTCATAAAGTTTCTTTAAAATCATAGCGAAACTCTGTAAGAATGATTATGGGTTTGATAGTTTATTCTTCTCTGTTACTGTATTTTCCAAGTAATTTCATTTATAAAATATTCTCATTTCATAAATCTAAAGTAAGTGGACATAAATTTATCTAGAGAATAAATGGATTCATCGGTTAAGCGTATTTTATGAACATCTATGATTCTTGTTATCATTCTAAGCAAGTCTTCCTCATCTTTATTAGTTAGCTAAAATATTCTAAAGAATTTCAACTTACAACTTACTTATAATCATGCAATAATTCTAACAGTATTAAGTGTGATTATATCAACAAGAACTTTGCTTAAAACCATCTAAACATCCCTTATTTTAATTTATGATATTCTAAATGCTACCTATTCAATCTTCTCCGATGCCATGTTTGAATGTTTGAAGCAAGGTGTGTTGTATACTTTTCAAACATCTCCATCACTGGCTTGCTTCTCAGGTATTCATATCAAATACATAGAATAGTATTTTTTTAAATAGTTTTAAATATCTTTCTCGGTATTTTTATTTAAATTAATTTCATATTTGTTTGTTTATTATTTGATTATAACTCAAATAGTAATTGATTATATTTGCCTAATAGCAATCATACTAATAGAAAACCTGATTATAATATCAATTCAAGTATTTTCTTAGCAAGTAATACTAAAATATGAAATTATAAATCTATAAAGTGAACTTTTGAATAAAATTTTCAAAAAATGTAGTAAGATTTACAAATACAATCATTTTTTTATATATAAGCTTTAGTTAAGCTATTTAATATATTATAGGCTTACATTTTCTCTTAAAATAAATAAATTAAAACTATTTCGAAAATATCCTTATAGATCAATATTAATTAATATGGATAATCTAAATTTAATTCATATAAATTTAGACAAATCTAATATACTTTTCCTTCTAAAAAGATTAAATAATTTTTCAAGAGGATTATCTCATAATAAGTGAATATCTTTTCCTTTATATTTGAGTTCTAAAGCATGCCCCTAAAACAATCGATAGTTTTAAAAGTTTATTTTCAATTATTTGAATTGATTCCATAACTTGCAATTTGTTCATAATACAGTACTTCAATATCATAAAAAAGTGAACCAAAGTGTCATGTTTCTAAAAGTTTTCCTCCTCGCTCCTTCTTAGAATGGCGTTTGCATTATCAAGAGTTTATTTTTACTTTTGCTCGTCTTCTGACTAATAACTCTAAGTCTCTATTTATTCAGACTCCTGCTCTACGTTTATACTATTGAAGCTTTTATTCAAAGATGGCTTATTGTTTTGTGAATATTTTGAATTACTAGTTTCACTTGACTTTTGTTGCGGTACTTAAATGATCAAATCGATTTTCTTTAAATTAGGAATCGTTTATTTTGCCGAATATCTAGGGTTTAGCCTTTCTTTGCTGATTTTAATCATTTTTTGCTTTGGATTAATTAAAATACCTCACTTATTATTTGCCGTAAAGACTTTTCTCATTCTAAATCATTTTAAATTAGTAATAATAGGCTATGTTGAAGGTAGAGGGCAAGTGAGAAGAGTAGATTGATCCTATCTTCTAAAATAGGGAGATAGATTAATTTAAGAATAGAGATTTATTTAACATATTTATTAAAAATAAATATCATCTTAAAATTAATAAGATTCGAGAAACACTTCATTCAACTTGCAATAATATATAATATTAATCAAATGACATTAATATAGAGGAAAAATATCAGCTTTAATTGCATTAAAATCTTAATATGATATTCTTTATAAAGTAATTTGTTTTTATTTTATAATATTTTACTTCTCTTTCTAAAATATCTTTGGCTTTTAAGAATTATTAGACTTTTGTTTATTATAGTGAAATTTGAATAAATCTGATATTTTGAACCATTAATCTAAAATTAAATTTACTTCTAATTTAAATGGTATAAAATGAATTATTATTCCACTTTTAATTCTCGAAATTATAATTAATAATTAGGAATAATACGAGCGTAATGTGGGGTAGAATCTGATGCAAAGTTTAATGCTAAATAATCTGATGCGTGTGTTGATTTCTCTTTATATCCTCTGTGATTCTCTCTCATTCACTTAATATTATTATTTAGCATTAATTAAATAGCTCTAATTTATATAAGTTATTCAATTATGGATTACTTGATGTCTCTGTTGGCAGTGCTCACGGCTGCTGCCACTGAGCAGTAGTCGCTCAGAAGTTGCCCTTGACGACCTTTGGAATCTCGATGTTGACGCTGAGTACGTTCTTTACAAGCAGATCGATTACGGCCTCCTTGTTCTTTTGGAATTCCTTCTGGATGTTGACCATATCTCTCTGCTCATTACTTCCATCACTAGCACCCTCTTCCTCGATCTTCTGCTTCAACTATAATACAAATTTATAGCAACTTATAATCATCACAAGCTTGAGCATGTCTCATGAACAAGGGTATTTATTACTTACTCTGGCAAGTTCTCTTTGATACTCAGCTTCTTTATCTACTCTGTATTGGGCAATCACCGCTCACAAATAATAATCATATATATTAAGTAATAATGATAATAGTGAAGATCTCTCTTGGCCTCCTCTTTGATTGACTTCAAGCGGTTATTCCTAGTGTACATAGATAAACAATAAGGGATTCAATTATAAATTACTTAACTATTTTTATATTAGAATTTTTAGTTATACTTTCTGTTGAGGGCTTCTGAGACTTTTTTGTTAATTTAGTTTCCAGCCTTAAGCAACTCTTGAAGGTTCTACTCCATATCGCACTGTTATTAATTTATATAGATTTTTATATTATTAATCAATAAAAATATATAGCACTTTCTTATTATCTTTTCACTATTCAAAATTATCAATATAACTTAATGCTTTCATTGTATTATATTTCATGAAATAAATATAGAGAGTATTATAATTTGTAAATATGAAAAAAGCGTATGATTATTTTTCAAATAAACACTAAGTAATTATACAATAGCAACCACAGCATCACAAGAAGCAATATAACCTGCAATAAAATACTAATTAAAATTTCGATAACCCTAATGGTTCGAATCTTAGTGGGGATTAAAGTAGTAGAATATCTCATAATGTTTAATCTTCAGATAGGAGACATCTCGCTTCAAGCATAGAACCATAAGCTAAAGTCAGAGATTAGCATTTAAATTACAATAATAGAAAAGCTGAAATCAAAGATCCCTCCATCATTTCAATTGCTTAAGTTTCAGCACCTAATTCTTTGAAAAATTCTAAAAATAATGGCTCATAAAGCAACTATAGATGTAGCAGTTAAATAGGGTAGAATGATTTTCAGAGATAAAACTCTTAAAATTTAAATTAACAGGAAAATATTGGGTTGTAAGTGCCTCAGTCAGGTGAGACTATGAAATGAGTAGAGTAAAAAGTTATGGTAATTTGTCATAGAAAAACAGCAAATAAAGCAAAGCTATTCACAATCAATACTAGACAAATGTAAATGGCTTCAGTTTGCCTAAAAAACAGCATCCTTATTAGTACATAATAAACAAACAAAACATAAATAACTATTTCAAAGTGAATGCTCCTCCAAATGACTAAGTCAAAAAGGATAATCCTTAGCATTAGTCAAGGGAAGAGGCAACTCAACTGCTCTTATAGTACAGCTCCAATTATTAGAAAGGTTTATCTTCTGACATAATTGGACTGAGTATAGGAACTGCAGCTGATCAAATCGCAACTAAAAGAGACAGCTCACCAAGATTTCTGTAAATAAACCTAAAAATGTTTAATAATTACATGACGAGTGGAAACAATCCTCAAAGTATCTTACCTCAATAACAGTAATTTATGGCTTAGGAACAAATTCACCCAAACTAAAATAATTTCACAACTATTGATAGTAAAATATACGATGATGAGTCTGTTAATTAGACTTAGATTACACCTTAAATATTGTTGTTGTTACAGTAGCACAAATAAAATAGCAATACCAATACTATAACCAGTAGTAGAGAAAGAATCAGGAAAGCACGAGATCCAATGAAAAAGTCAATATAAGATGATGATACTTTAAATCTGATATCACAAGAGTCAAAGAAAAGCATTGAATTACAACAACTAATCGAAAAAAGAGCAAAAATAATTTAAGTGTTGATATTCTGGCATAATGCAAACAAACAAGGAGGGTATATTCAAAATTTGCATAAAATAAAAGCTCTAAATATGTTCTAGAATTAATACACAGATGATCATTAAACTCATAAAACACCTACTCATAATCCTCCATATCAACAAATATTAATGATATTGGTTAAACGATTCATCACTCCTTTTGTGAGAAGAAGCGACCACAATCTGAACTTTAAAACGCTCCACTTTACTAGAAGTGCCAATAATCACTGTAAAATTAAAATCAGTAGTAGCGCATTTCAAATAGCAAACTTAAGCCATTAAATGTTGAGAAACCTATCAACGGTTTCTCAAATCTAAGTAGTTTGATAAATTCAAAGACCAATTAATCATCAAATATCAAAGACCAAAATTATAAGATAAATAACAATACACCCAGATTAGGATCATAAAGCAGCTGTTGCATCCTATAAAATGGCAGAAAATCTTTGTCTAATTTACATCAATAAAGTAGTAGTAAAAATATAGATGAAAGTAGCATTTTAGAAGAAATATCACCAAACTAGAAGAATCATGTAAACGTTCTTGTTTAGCTATTAGATGATAAAAATAAGTATATCAAATAGTTACTTAAGAAAGTTGATAAACTGACTGATATATTAAAAAAGAATTAGATTGAAATACCAGTTAAAATTGCTAGAGATAATCAAAATGAATTAGAAACTTATAGAAAGGGAAGTGTTTCAAGGTTAAGAGTTAAAGCTGTAAATCAATCACCTACTAATAACAGCAAGAGTAGAAGTTAGTTAATGTTTAACATTTAATTAAATCCTTTAATTTTTATTCTAAAATTTAAGACATTATATATGACTTTAATTGAATGCTTTGTTAAATAATATTATTGTACTCAAATAGTTTAAATATATGAAGTAGAAGTCAATTTAACATCCAAAGAGCTAAGAGTGCTGCCTTGATATCAAACATTCAAAAGAGTAAAACAATAAGAAAGACTTACCTTAGTAAGAACTAGACAACTCCTTCATTTAAAGCATAAACAATAACTTTGATAAAGTTTTCAACAATCTGAATCATTTGAAGCTTGAAAACATAAAATTAATGCGAGAAGTTTTATCAATGACATGCTGTCACTTTCTATCGAGAGGATACTTCTATCGAATATCATGTAAACTTGATTAATGACAATTCAAGGCAAGAATCATCTTAAATTTAGAGCAACATTATGGAGGATTGTAATTATGTGAGTGTCAATAATGGGGGCTTTAATACTAACTGTAATGTTTCTTAGGATGATAGTTATTAAGATTACCTGAACAATTCTTTATTTTAAAAAAAATTAGAATGCACTTGATTTTATTGATACTAATTAATGCAGACCTAGATCCTAATGAGGAACTAAAAGAGATAAAAGTTCAGATAAAAGAAAAGTAATAAAGTCTTCAAGTAACATCAAAGGAAGAAAGAGTGTTTCACATTCTAAAACAGCGTCTGTAAGAGCATCATCAAAGAATACTGCAAGAGGTAATGGAGGATCATAATCTTAAATAAATAGTCACTAGACTGTAGCAACGAGTCAAATTAATCACAGTATGATAAATCAATAGAGCAAAAAGACTAATCCAAGTTAATTTAAAAGAAATGCACCAAGTCATAGACCACCAACGAGCACAGGTGTAACTAGTAATGTTCATAGTAACGTGAATCCTAAATCCAAGAAAATAGCACAGTCAAACTTAAATATTGCTACAAAAAGTAAGAAACCTTCAATAGCTTCCTCTTCAGCAATGGATAACTATAATTCTAAACAACAGCAATCCTAAGCATATATTCATCATCCTACTAGCAGTGCTTTCCAATCAATAACCAGCGTCAAGGATAACCCTCCCAGAAGTAAACAATATCAGACTCAAATTTTTCCAGATAAAATTCTCATAAGTCAAACGCTTAATAAATTCAAAAGCAGAGCGAGCAATATCAAATCATTCTTGATCAACTAACCTAAAGCTAAACTTAAATGAAAGTCAAAGATAAAAAGATCGAGAAACACAAGGAATTTATAAATAAACTCAAGGGATCGCTAGAGTAAGTTCTAGTTGAACATAAAAAACAGGCTGAACAATTAAAAATCCAAAAGAAAGAGCTTAGAGCTCTAAAGAGTAAGCTAACACTTCAATGAAATATAAATAAGATGAAGTGTTTTGGTTTGAAATTTATATTAATTTTCACTATAATGAAACAAGTTTAGTTAATATGAATGAGTGA
Organism: Oxytricha trifallax; assembly: GCA_000711775.1. NCBI lineage: Eukaryota > Ciliophora > Spirotrichea > Sporadotrichida > Oxytrichidae > Oxytricha > Oxytricha trifallax. The sequence continues at coordinate 12,322 of ARYC01017758.1, forward strand.
GTAAGTGTATAAACTTAATTAGAATCATTGATTATTCAGAAAATAATTAAACAATCATTAACCAACAATAAAAACATGTTGAAAAATTTTACTAAGCTTACTAATACTATTTCAAAGAATCTCTTAATGCCAACAAACGTTGCGGCATTTTCTAGATAGGTAGATTTCCGTAGTACTACTATTTTGAATGTGAGAAAGGGCGAAAAAGTTTATATGGTTGGGGATGGGTAGATCTCGCTTGGTCATACTGTTTTTAAAAACAATACAAGAAAGCTTAGACGCATACAAGATAATGTAATTTGCGGTTTCGCTGGTTCAGCTGCAGATTGCTTTGCTTTACTTGAATTGTTGGAGAAGGAATTCGAAAAACACCCTGGTTAAACACTAAGAGCTTGCTTATCACTCGCTAAAATGTGAAGAATTAGTAAGTTATTTATAAAATCATAATTTGAGTTTATTATTCTTTTGCAATTCTATTCAGTTAATAAAACTATATTACTAGATAAAATTCATTAGACTCTACAAGCCGATATGCTTGTAAGTGACAAGGAAATCACTTGCTTGGTTGACAGTTCAGGAAATTGCATTGAAATTTAGAATGGTGCAGTTGCAATTGGTTCAGGTGGACTCTATGCATAAGGTAATACAATTTAAATTTTAAACATTGATTATTAGCTGCTGCAACTTGCTTTGTTGGATGTGGAACGAATGGAAGCTGAACAAATTGCAATAAAAGCAAAGAAATTAGCAGCAGATCTTTGTGTTTACACTAATCACACTCACTCAGTGGAAGTTTTGGAATCAATTATCAAGAAAAACAAAGCTATCTGAAGACAAGATTGTTAATATAATGAAATTTATGATGTAAAATTCTTGTGAATTGAATATAGTAGCAAATTATAATTCCTTAATTAAGCTTTTTGAAATGTCACAATAATTAATTAAATATTCCTCAAAAAAATTAATTTAGTGTAATAAGTTTATTGCTAGTTATGGTAAATACTTTAAATTATAATTCTTCCAATATTAATTAAGATTTTAAGTTTATAAATAATGAAAATAGCTCATTCACCTTAAAGTGGATATCATCAATAAGATTAGTCAACTGGAATGAATTCTAAATCTCTAAATTAGACTTTAGTACTCCCTTCTATAAAATCCCGTAATAACTTTAATAGTATTGGTTTGCAGTCTACTCAACATAGGACTATAGATTGTAAGTTACTAATATCTTAAAGACAATATAATAGTGCATTCTATATAAGAAAACACCTCGAGAATAAATGCAACTTCAAGGTCTCTCAGCGTTTATCATAATCCACTTATTGCAAAACCTTTTGTGTTTATTATTTTTATTTATAAACGAGCAGTTCAAGATGGCTTAGAAATGTTAGACCAAAAGTTATCGCTATAAGAATCAAAATAAAATCTCTCAATGCTTGAAAATCGTATAAAACGCTTATTCTTTGAAGATGAGCGAGCTAAAAGATTATCAGCCTTAGCCAATGAAAAAGCTGAAAAACTTTTGAAAGCCAGAGATAGACATTAAAGAGAACTAGAGAAAAAATTCATGATACAGAGTATAAAAAAGCACCAAGAAGATCAGCTAAAGATGATCAATAGAATACAGAAAGAATAGCATAAAATCAAAGTCAAATAACAGAAAGATAACCTCATAATTAGAAATACTGTAACTCAGAATATATGATTAACTTTTTTAAATAGAGTGCAAGGGAGCATTTGCAAAAGAATTTTAGAGAATTTTCGGGTATTGACGTCAGGAGGTCACAGATGACGTCCGGAGGTCACAGGTGACGTCAGGAGGTCACATTATGATAAATATGGAAATTTATATGTATTAGATGTGCAAAGCACTATAAAAGATTTCGTTGGTACTTTTCCATTAGGATCCTAGGGATGCACTCATGGTTATCCGGGGTCACAAGGAGTAAAACCCCTTATTTGCAAAAAATAAACAACAACAAAAAAACAGTGATCAGTAGCACCTCTAGAGATTAGGAGGCAATGTTTCTAAAAAAAATTTATGATAATTAATTTTTTTATTTGATTGATGAAACCTAGTGGACCCACTCTATTTCGAATTTTAGTTACCCATCCTGCAAAAAATTTGATAAATAATTATGGGTAGTAAGGTCAATCGAATAATTGACATATAAATGAAAGATTTTACAGTAGAAATCAGAACAAGATAACTCTAGAAAAACTAGATATTTAAGATATAGCATAAAACAGGAAAAGATACTAACGACTTACTATCGTATGTTGGGATAAATTGGGAAGAATTAGACATGAATAAAGAAAGACATGTTCACAACTTTAATGGAAACATTGTACGAGATATGATACACTCAATTATAATTGAAGGAGTTTGAGCAGTACTTAATTTTTGAGTCACTCATGTAAAGGACATGATGACCGGCATACCAGGCATAATAAAAGAATTTTAATACAAAGCATTGTAGCGAAGAAATCTCAAAAATGTAAAAAAACATTCAAGTTTATGAGTACATATCCAATCTATATTCATATTTGCGAAATAATAATTACTAATATTTATTTATTTACGATCAAATATAAACGATTACCTTTTATTTCATATACAATTTTATAAATTTCTTAATGGACTTTGCCACCGAACCTCTACAGGGGGCTGGCACCCCCTTAACCCCTTCTATTATTTATTTCGCATTGGTTCTGAACAAGAGGTTCTACCCTTTATGACCTGGTTAACTAGGGGTTGCACCCCTAGTGATTTCCTAGAAAATATACTAGAAGAATTTTTCTATAGTGCTTCACACAGTTATAACAAAAAATTTCATATTTATTATAATGTGACCTCCTGACGTCATCTGTGACATCCAGACGTCATCTGTGACCTCCTGACGTCACCTGTGACCTCCAGACGTCAGTGTGACCTCCCGACGTCACCTGTGACCTCCGGACGTCAGTGTGACTTCCCGACGTCACCTGTGACCTCCGACGTCAGTGTGACTTCCTGCGTCACCTGTGACCTCCGGACGTCAGTGTGACCTCCTGACGTCACCTGTGACCTCCGGACGTCATCTGTGACTTGGTGACGTCAATACCCGAATTTTCGATGAAGAAAACTATTGATTAAGAGGAAAATTTAATCCTAAAGCAATCCAAAAAAAAAATATAGAAGAAGTAACTCTAAGATTATTTATATAATTCTTAATTTTTAGAGGAAAGATTACTTCTTAAAACTAAAAAGTGAGTCACAGCAATTGATGCTAAACTATCAAAATGACAATTATAAGGTCTAATAGATAGAGACAGCAAAAAAGACTCAATAAAACTTGGAGAAATTAACATAACTTGAATATTTGGAGAAAATGCTGCTAAATAAGCTTGGTTAGACTTAAATGACTTAAAGAGAAGCTCTTTTCAACTTATAGAAGGCAGTAAAAGTTTGTAATTCTGGAATTGACATAGAAAACATAAAACAGAAAACTTCAAGTTTTGTAAATCTATAGAGCTAACCAATTAGTGGGTTGATACATAACAACAATCTCCACATCAATAAAATCTTTCAGCATCACAGAGGGATTTCGGTGATTCTGCAGATTAAGCGAGTTTGTAGTAGAGAATTCAATAAAATTAGGTTAATCAGCATTAACAATTCAATACTGAGAGTGGAATGCTGTTTATTACAGAAGGAGCAGAAACATAATCAAAAAAACTGGAACTTTGAATTATATTATATATCTGAAGTATTTTAAATTAAATTTTAAAAAACATAAATGATTAAAAGATTAATAAATCTTGATTGCTAATAATTTGAATATATAGCTGTATTCATCAAAATAATTGGACTCATTTGCCCATATAAGCTATATAAAATTATAAATCATTATAATTTTAACTAAAGCAATAACAAATAATAATAATATTTGATTAATCAATTAGCAATAGAGTACAAACATTTAGTAACGGTCACTAATAAGTAGCCTAATCTAAGGATGGTGAATTCTTCAAGATTGTGTCAGACAACGACCTTTCAATGGCTAATCAGTATAGTGATATAATGTCACAATACTCTCAAATGGAGGAAATATGCCCTAAACATTAAGATTTATATGTAGCTTATGACAAAAAGAATCAGACACTTCTATGTAACAAATGTATCTATAATGAATGTGATGATATTGATAGAGCCTCTGAGCAACTTATTTTCACTTCAAACGTGGCTTCGTAATTGAAAGATTTATTTGATGAGAAGTTTTCTCTTTAAAGAGACTCATTGAACAAGATGGATGAAGTCAAGCCTGAGAAAATTTCCTCAAACTTGCAGTCAACTGTCAATCAATTTTTCACTTAAGTTGAAAATTAAATTAAGCACGTTGAGTCTCAAATGGTCTCTAGAATTATGGAGAGCAAGAATTTGAAGGAACTTGAAAAAATCTTGGCTCAATAGAAATCAGGTTTTGGAATTGAGCTAGATAAACAATTCGAAAAGGGCAAGACTGAAATATAAGGATATTTCTAAAAGGGTCAATATTCCGTGGTAGTGCAATCAAAGGATAACTATGAGTAGTTAATTAAGTAGATGGAGACAGCTAGTTCTAAAATGTTAAATGCTATTGGAGGAGGGCTAGAAGAGAATCGAAAAAATTTTAGTAATCAAGCCTGATAGAAGTGAAAGCATCGGCAAAAGACTTTATGAAATTGTAGATGGATGCTTGGAAATTGATATTAGGGGCGATCAGAATCTCGTAAAGAGATAAAGAGTTATGGATGATAGCTAAAAGCAAAGAGAGCTCGAGAACTAAAAAGTGGCTGCAAAGATGCAATTCAGAAGACAGCAAGAGGAAAATCAAAAGAAAATGCAAGAAGAGCAATTAAGAATTTAGTAGCAACAAGAATTGTAACAGTGACAAGAGGCTGAAAGAATCTAAAGGGAAAAAGAAGTTTAAGAGCAGAAGCTTAGAGAGGAAGCTGAAAGAGAAATGATTAGAAAACAACAAGAAGAGGAGAAATTTAGAAGTGAGGAGGCTGAAAGACTGAGACAGATTGAACTTGAGAAAATTAGATTGCAATAGGAAGAACAAGAAAAACTCAAGCAATTAGCTATTCAATAGTAGCAACAAAAACAAGCTGAAGAGTAAAGATAGTTGGAATTACAAGCCAAATAAGCAGAGGAACAAAAGAAAAAGGAAGAAGAAGAAAAAGCAATACTAGAAGCATAGAAGATTCAAGAAGAACAAGCAAAACAGGTACTTCTAGAACAATAAAGATTAGAACATGAAAAGTAATTAAGAGAATAACAAGAAGCTGCTTTAAAGTTGCAAGAAGAATAGTAATTACAACTGCTAGCTTAGCAACAAGAAGCCTTAAGAATCCAATAGGATCTAGAAAGAGTTCAGTAAAAATAGCAATAACAATAGCAAGATCTGTTCTTAATGCAATAATAGTAGCAAGTTCTTGAATAAAGCTAAAATGAAGTAGAGATTCTTCTAGTCGATTAATAGCAGCCACTTTTCCAAGATTAAAATAATGAAGATAATATGCACTAGATGTTCCAGGATTAAGATTAATACTTAAAGCCTGCTTTAGAAGAGCCTTTATTTATACAAGATTAATAGCAATCAATCTTTGATCAATAGATGAATCAAGCACCAGCAAGCAACTCATTCGAGATGATGAACTTCAATTAATAACAAGATATGTAACATTAATTTATCTAAGATCAGGACTAACTAATGATGGGCTAGAAATTCATCTAAGAATCAGTTAATGATTAGTTTATTCAAGACAAAAATCATCAATTTATGCTATAACCTGAATAGTAGCAACTTATTCAACAAGAGGTTTCTATGGAAGCAGAAATCTAATCACAACCAGACATTGAAATTTAGTTGTAATTCGATGCTCAATCATACTCTAAATTCTATAGAAATAGATCATGGTCACTATAAAGACTCTCTCCAGTAATTTCTGAAGGACAGCTTTAATTCAAACTCGAAGATGTTTATATAATTCAAATTGAAAGCTTGTACCTTTCAAAACTTGTGAATTTGGCAATAGAAAATAGAATCTTTATGATTGGTGGTGCTCCAAAGGTTGATTGTGTGAATGTATTTAACAACTGCAAAGAATTTGTTTATAAACCAGAAATCGGTAATTACACTTAGGTAAAAAGAAAACCTATGACTTTAGGAAGAGCAGCATTTGGATGCGCTGTATATCCAAACTAAACTCAAATCTTCGTTTGCGGTGGATCAATTAATTCAAGAGAAGCAACTAAGTAATGTGAGAGATACATAGTTAAAGATGATGCTTGGAAAAGATTGCCAGATCTTAATGAGCCTAAATTTTCCAATGGCCTTTGTTTCTTCAATATTGGCAGCACCCTCTATTCATTTGGAGGTTTTTTGAAATCAGGAGATCAGCAGTTTGTTTCTACCGACAGAATTGAATCATTGAGCAAAGGCCAGAATACCTAGAAAATCCTTGAAGTTAAATTGCCAAAGCCACTCTTTGATATGGGTTCGATTGAATTGATTGAGTCACATGAGATCTTGTTGTTTGGAGGTTTCACAAATTAACCAGAGAGTACTGTTTATTCCTTTAGAGTAAATCAAAATCAAGCTGAAGGTACAATCGTAAAATATGTGCTCCCAGATGGAAATGAGTAGTCACTTTAAAATTCAGATTTTTTCCTCGTCAACGGAATATAAATCAAGATTTCAAGAGAGCAAAGCATTATTGAGAGAGAGAGGAAGTCATAGTCACTGGCCACCAGCACATCCACACATTTGATAAGGAAACTAGAATGTGAAGAACATTATCTCAAATTCAAGGAGCACAACCCTTATATTAATGAATAAAGGTATAGTAAATGTAAAACGAGAATGATGGATTACTGATTCTTATTTAATAACTATTTTTATTCTCGCATAATTTAATTAAGATTCAACTAAAAATTATCATAATCTTATTCTTATCTTTTTTACTAAACTTATTCTTTTGATTTGATCTCATACCTCAATGAAATGAAGTAATTAATAATGAGTTTAATTATAATAAGTTATATTATTGAAGTAAAATTCAATAAACTCTGTGTAATTTTGGCTACTTCCTGTTTGGAGTAGGCACAGTGAATCTCTTCGCTAACACTGCAATCAAAGCTATCAAGTTAAAAATAAGGTATTTTTGGAGCAAGTATTAAAAAATCATGAAAACTTTATGAATGAAAGGAAATTGGACCTCACTTAATAAGTTCATCAGCAATGAGACTTATCTCAAGGAGAGATATTTTAAGATTTATTAGAAGTATGAGACTAATGAGTGGTTAATAATATAAGAGGAGAGACTGGAGTGACGATTAAGAACTTGTGAATAAGAGTTTGTTAAATAATTAAAAGTGACAGCAATATATGAATTATCTATATTAATTAGCTTTAGTTTCTCTTTCATCTGCATTCTTTAGTTAATTTATGCTTTAAATCAAACTTAAATTATAAACTTTAATTTTCCTTCATGCCTTTACTGATAGAGACAGATAAAGGGATTCATGGTCACAAACCACTGCCGAAGATACTTTTGTTGTTCAGGTTAATGCCTTGGCTGTAATTCAATCCGTCAAGATTCAAAAACCCCAAAATACCTTCTCTTAAATGTGTGAATTACAAATTGTGAAGCAATTATTTATACACAAATATTTCTATTTTAAAACTAATTGATTATTCTTAGTTATTTCATTGTGTTCAAATTATATTATTATATAGAAGTAATGAATAGTTTTAAATTAATTTTAATATATCATTGATGACTTAATTTACTCATCTACATATCGATTTGTGTAAAAAATTGAATTCTCATTGCTTATAGACAAGAATTAAAAAAAATTAAAAATCTAATAATTTTTATTATTCAAATGTTTTACTTCATACTTAAGAATTAATATTAATTTAAAATACTTATTATTAAACTATTGTAAATTACTAATTAATAAAAGAATTATAGGATCATCACATCTTAGATGTGAAATTTACATAATTTTATGCATAAATATTAATGATTTTTAAAGTCACAAGCATAACTTTTTTTATAATCATACTTTTATATATTAATTATAAGTAAATTAAAATAAGTTCAAGGTATTGATTGACAGCTGCTCTTTATTGGGGACCTCTGTACTATCCTGGAGTCTAATATTGACTATAAAAGAAGTATTCTATATAAAATAAGCTATTTATCGTTAATTATTTTTATCATAGGTGATTGTCTCATGAATAATTAATTGGATTGAGGGAAGCCTTTCTGACCAAAATTTGAAGATTTAATTCCACTGCCATTACCAGATCCAGTGCGAGGTTAACCACCACCACTTCCTGGATAGCCACCGCCATATCCTTGATAGCCTCCTATACCTCTTTAATCAACTCTTCTGTTGTTATTAATTAATAAAACTTCCATATATTTTATAGAATTTTATTGAAATAATTCCTGCAATATTTCTTCTTTGTCTGCATGGGTTTCTGCCGTTCAAGATATCATTAAGGAATTCCCATGGATCGAAATGGAAAATGTTAGTCAACACATACAATTAAAGAATTAAGACTAAAAGTGGTATGGCCACATAATTGTAGAGGAAGTTGCCTGATTCACTTGATGGAGCAGCCTGTCTTTGAGCTTGTTGATACTAAATTTATTAAGCCTGTTAAGCAGGTTATTATGGAGAGCCAGAGAAAAGATTGGAGAGACCAGAGAGGACACCTTCTTCATCTGAAGATGCTGAGTACTTGTACTGGTTGGTCTGTCCTTCTCTACCTTGGAAATACACTCAATTAAATTTAGTCTTGCTAAGAGTTTTATATTAAAGTGATTTTATAACTGGGATAGTAGTTCTTACTCCAGTAGTTGGATGAGTAAGAACAATGTTTGAAGTGAAATCATGTGTAATTTCTCTGGGGACAGTTACATGTAAGAAGTATTCAGTGCTCTCTTCATCAGTCTTGTTGACTCTAAATTTAATTAAATCATAACCTTAGTCTGAATCTTTCTAGTTCTCAGTGTGAACATTAAAGTGGGTGTTAGAGAAAATCTTGATTGTAGCAGTTCTTGTTCTCTGTTGAGAGAAACACTGTTTCTGAAATAGCTTTCAATCTTAATTTTGCTGACAATTGAATTTCAAAAGACATAATTTATTCACGGTATAGAGCTGCTTTTGGATCATCAGGCTTAGATGGATTTGGTGTATATACTGTAAGATGAATCTTGGTAGAGCGAGGAATTACTTTTTGGTTTTAACCTTTGAAGGATAAAATACAGAAGAATCCTTCGAGGTCGTTAACTTCAGCTCTTGCATCAATCATATACAAAATAATTAATTATTCTTAAGTCAATCAAATGAGGGTGATCGCTTTCACAGAGAATTCCAACATTTTGCTTGATAAATGTAATTCCATCAAACTGAACAGTTGGAGTTTCAACTTGATCGTGTAAGAAAAGCTTGAATCTAATTATCAAATCTCCAATATATTCATTAGAGTTAACAGCAAGAAGTTTTCTTCTTTAATCATCTACTTCAGCATTCTTGACTCTACTAACTTAGGCAATGCTTGCTGCGCTCATATGGTTACTGAGCAAGATTTCAGCTCTGCGTTCTTGGAGACCTCTAGCTTCACCAGTTGCTTGATTTATGTCTAAAACTGAAGGGTTATTTGATGACCATACAGCTGTTGAATCCTTCTTGTTTCCATAATCAGCGGAATTTTGGTCCATAATTATGAAGGCAACTTGCCCACCAACATGCAAATAGACTGGTGAATATGGCTTTACAACGCTTGATACTATAACTCTGAAGACATCGTAGATGTGTGGCTGCTTGACTAGGTAAATGATAACAATACATTCTCCACTGCCTTCAGCTCTCATAACAATAGTTTGATTGAATTTATCAAGTTGAGCAGAGACAACTCTTGGGTGAGAGAGTTCTATACCTACTTCAATTCCTTCGATATTCTTTGCGAAAGAGTGAGCATGCTCATTTTGGAACTTGATTGGGATGTTTATGGTTAAACCAAGTGGAAAGCTGAGAGCTTGATAAGCATCCTTACTAGCCATATTGTAAATATCTGTGATGAGAACATTCAACATGACTACTTAATCTGAGAAGGCTTGATTTTCTTCAATAATTACTGTGACCTTGCCATTCTTATCGAAAGTCTTGATTGCTTCATCATTTACTAAAGTAATGATTGGAGTTGCAGAATCTTTATATTGAGTCAAATAATCTTAAAATATATTGTTATATATTCAAAGATTAAAATTCTTAAAATAAAATTAATCTTTTTAACTTAATTTTTAAGAAAATAATAAAAAATGAGTGTTTTAAATTAGAAGTTAACTTTAAACTTATAAATAGACTAATAAAAAAGATCAATTAATAAAGTTAACTAAATAAATAAGTTGTTTACTATTCTTAACCAATATATGTATTTTTGGCTAATTAGTAATTATTGGTGGAATAATCATAGGCACTTTGTTGACTGAGTCCAAGTCTTCGTCTAGTTCTCTTGTTATAATAAAGATATCAAATATTTAAAATATAATTTTAATGTCAAATAAATTAATTAAAAATACTTTAGCATTTAACTGATTTTTGTCGGCAAATTCCTGAATCTTGAAAATGTTTGGAGCTCTACCTCTATGTTTCAATTCTAACTTTTCTAAATAATACTAATAGTAATTTTTTATGATTTTAAGCATGAATTAGTACATTTTCCCATTTTTAATGATTTATCGCAATTCATTTACATCGCAATATTCTTGAATAAAATGATCTTTTACTGATATTTTCACACTGGAAATGCTTTATTTTAGAGATCTCCACTGTCGCTCTATGTTATTTGTGTGAATAAAAGTGAATTTATTATGAACAAATTATTCAGAATGGTTTATCCAAAAATGCGTAAAATAGGAAGGTAATAGAGATTTCGCTGATTTAAGCTTTACATAGCTCAAATGGTAATCGCTAAAAATAACTGAATCATCTTATGCATGAGATTTAATTATTGGCAAAAAAGTCTAATGATTTTTATTTTAGATGTAGTTTAGAACTATTAGTTTGGTTTATCTACAGTACATGCCAAATGCCCATTTTAGTTTAGTTTTAGAGTTTCTGCCTTATGCTCCAAGTTTCTTAGCACCTATTTTGGTTTCATCTATTTCTATTGGTCCTGTTAATCTTAGAAAAGGTTTAATTTTAGATTAATGTAAAAACTAGAGATTATTCTAAATAGCCTGAAGTGATCTCTAGATTATAACAGATTAGAAAAATTGACTAGGTTATTTATGTGAGAAGATGGTATTTGTTCAACCCAGAGGTTTAATAAGACGTCAAAGAGTAGTAATTTCACTTTCTTAAAAAGCTAAAACTCAGCCAAACTTTATTCTTTTCTGCAAATATCTCATTTAAGATAATTTTGTTTTTTAATGATAGCTCACATTAGAATTTTGCATTTCTTACAAGTTTGATATATAATTATTAAATTGAGTTTTACAAAAGAGTTTATTATATCATTTTCTGATTTTAAATATTTTGGATTCATTTAATTTATAATTATAAATTTAAGATTTAAATAATCTATTATATCAAAATGCTTTAAATTATTATAGTCTCAATCTTTGTGAAGGCATTAGGTGGGAGTAAGTGCAGATGAGTTTGCTTCTTTTAATTGTTAATATACTCTGGGACATCAACTATATATAAAAAATCATATTATGTATAACTGTAAGTTTCTCATTGACTCTGACAATGATCTTTGTGCCGAACCAGTTCTTATCATATCTGTACTTGTTAGGATATTCAATAGCAAGTTAAAGTGAAACAAGAGCCTCACCTTGTTTGCAACCTACTGAGTAGACAGTTGAAGAGTTAAATGAAATAAGGAAGACTGCATCATTAAAGTTAAAATATGGTTAGTTAAATTTAAATAGTTGTGCTATTATCACGAATCTTCTTCGAAGCCATGATCAGAGTAGTTGATAGCTTAAAATAAATAAGTTAAAATCACTTAATTTGTTATAATATCATCTCTAGAAGAAATGCTCAAAGATAAAATGTTTGGGTTTGAGCAATTCCAATTGTATGAAATTGGGGCAATTATAAGGACACAAAACATATAAAATTTTGATACCCTAAGTTATCAATAATCTTGATAGTAGTTAAAGTTAAAGTTGTATAAGTTGTATAAAATTTATCTATGAAAATGAACGAGAGACAACCTTTTTAAAGGTTGTCTCTTGACTCTTAATATTGAAATGTTGTCTCTTTATTATTATTAAAGTTATTAATACTAATATTTCAGTATGCAATTATTATTAGCTAATTAAAGTTTGATTTAATTTAGAGATATTCTCTACCAATATATTTAATGAACTATATATAATATCCATATGGATTTTTAGGGTGCCTTTTAATGATTCTTTAATCATATTAATGGACATATTAATGTTGAAATTAAAAAATATATCATTATTCTAAATCAATTTGGATTTGCGCTAATTCCATTTAGATTGTTAAAGTTTAATTATTAAATATTAATGTATTTTAAAATTATTATCGAGAGACAACCTTTTATAACGTTGTCTCGAGATATAACGTTTAAAAAGTTTGTCTCTTGAATAATATCACAAAGATCATTTATGATATTAAAGTTAAAGTGTGATATTTAATTATTTATTTATAATTATTTATTAAAAATGGAAAGGTGAAGGTACACTATAAGCATTTTCATTAGCTCCTTATATTAAGAATTTAACTGATATGGCTATTTATGAATACCATGAGTAAAAGTCTCTTGATAATATTTCAAAATACCAATGAGCTTGATCATAATTCTAGAGTACACAGTTCTTTAGTTGTTATAAGGGATCTCAATATCTGTGACTAGCCTAACTCTAATAGGGATGGTCTTCTTTGAGACAATTGATCTTTTGATTTAACCTTGTTGTCTTAGTTGAATCACTTCATAGAAAAGTTTGGTATCTCCAACTTCAAGACCAGTTACTTCTCTGAAGATATCAACAGTTGCCACAGTTTTATTTTCAATGTCAAACTTAATTTCTACAAAGCCACCGTGATAAGAATAACTGCTTGCACTTCTGATCTGATTGGTCCTCCAACAATTTTTAAGGTGTATCTCATTAATGGTGTGAGTAAAAGGCTAGGTTGGTGAATTTGAAGGAGTGGGAAGACCTCAATCTTCAACACCTCAGAAACAAATTTGGTCTGTTATATGTGTTCACATCACCAGTCTGTTGGTATTTAACAGACAAAGGAATGTATCTATTAGAAATAGCAGTAACTTAGTACAATTCTGGTTCTTATCTCTTAGCCTCAAATAGTCTGTTATTATGGGTGACTGAGTAGCAATTAAACCTCTGTCACTATATTAGGAATTCTCAATTTCTATATGGAATTTCATGAATTTATACTGGTCATCATCAAATGGTCTAGTTATCAAAAGCAGTGATGTTCAAGTCATTTAAGATCCCTGCTCAAAAAAATGTTCCTGGGGCATCTAATTCAAGTCTATAGATATCTGATATGAGCATCTCAGCAATAGCGACCTCAGCATCTGGAAGTTCAATATCCTCAACTCTAATTTCATTTCAATAGGTCCCTCTTTCTTAGGATAAATGGTGATATATCTATCTCCTTCAACGTGATACCTGTCAGCTATATCTGTGTTGTTTAAACTTACACTAAAATGTCCAGATCCGTGTAGAATCTTAAATTTATATGAGTATTCTTTTCCGAGATAAAGTGATTTGTACTTAGGTTGAATATCAACATTTTGAACGATTTCAATTCTCATTCTATCCTTAACTGGATAATCAAGATTCATGGACTCTAAATCGAGACTTTAGCTGCCAAAATAACCAGCATTCCCTCTTAAGTATCTTTTTATGTATCCCTCTGAAATTGCATTCAAGAAAACTGTTCCAGTAATGTTGAGGATTTCAACTCTTCTCTTATCGTAAATCATTTCCTTAACCAGATCGTCATAGTTCTCTCTTAATGGGTAAACTTAAGATATATAATAAAGTAATTCAACAAAATTCCATCATGGTATTGTTATTAGAAGAGAAATCAGTCATTGAGTAAGAATTTAAATATTTACCAGAAATTAATCAATTAATTAAGATTTTAATCACAGTATTATATAATAATTTTACTTATTAAATAATTAACACCACACTCTATCCCTAACGATAAATATATTAGAGATAGAGTGTGATGGAGTGTGTTTTAATCGTTAGAATTAAGAAAGTTTTAAAATTAAACATTAATAAAGTGTAACATATTAAATAACAATGATGATAGAAAATTAAATTTAATTAAAATGTTAATTACATAAAATTAAATTTCATATTTAAAAGAAAATTAAATAAATATATTAAAATACACTCCATCACACTTTATCTCTAATCTATTTATTGTTAGGGATAGAGTGTAGTATTAATTATTTAATAAGTAAAATTATTATAAAATACTGTGATTAAAATCTTAATTAATTGATAATTTATGGTAAATATTTAAATTCTTACTCATTATGCTGCTGTGATTATAAAATACATTTTAAGTAAACAAACATAAGTGATCTCACGAAATGTCTTCTGTTTACCAAAACAAAATGATTTCTCTCACCACTAGTTAACTTATGTCTGTGAAGATGTCTATAAGAAATACTATTCTGTTTTTATCTTCTTGAGCCCAGTAAAGTCTAACATCCTTGTGAGGCTCACAATGAATGAAAATAGATATATCATGAGAAGCTGGTCTTAATAAATGTCTAGTTTGCTTGTTCTTTTTTTTGAGATGAACTCTGAATCTATGAGGTCTGGTTAGTCTATACTTGTCTCCTGGATATAGGCATGTTAAAGCATACTTGAAGAGTGTTGACTGTTCATGTACCTATTCGAAATGAAGGACTGATTTGTCTAAGCCACTATTATCCTGGCCAACAATTTCATGAGTTTCAGTGACTTAATATTTCTCTGGTAGATCTTTCCAGAAATTAGTACCTCCCTGAATTATCCATTAAGATGATGAACCAAAAGCAATATCAAAGATGTTATCTAAATACATTTTATGGAAGCTCTGATCCTCTGCAATTATTTAGTTCTTTGAATAAAGATCACTAAAGAAGAGTTTGTATGAAGGAAGAATTGTAGTCAATCTTCAATATGAAACAACTTCAGCATAATTGCTTTCAACAAGTCTGTTTTAGGTGCTTGAAACATAATTTAACCAATATGCCTTAACTCTACCAAGACCTTCAGAAATTCCCATGACTTTTTGGTTCTAGCATATACCAAAATTATTATGGAGTAATATAATCTCTCTTTATGGAGTTAAATCTTTTCTTAGAGTTGCTTATTCAAGAGTAAGAGCGTTAACATTTTCGTCAAAGATTTATTTTAAATACATTAGATCTTTATTACTAAGAACAAAGTCCCTTATTTCTTCATAAAGTGTTGTTAGTTGGGATTGAGTTTAGAACTCCTTCTCCCTTTAGTTCAAATTAAGTGTTTACTGAAGTACATTTAGTGAACTTTCTTCCTTGTTAATCAAGAGCGATGATACTTAATTGTGCTTCCTCTAAAATTTTCTCGATTTCAAGGTGATCTTCAAGCCAAGTAAATGAAAACACAGGTTCTACGTTAATTGTTTTGACATTTCTAGAGTTAAAGTTATCTCTCACAATTACTTGTGTAAATCCAACCTCTCTAGATTTTACTAAACCTGATCCTGAGATTGAAGCTACATGAGGATCAAGAAGTCCAAGTATAAAAGCCTAAACCACCTTCTGCATAAAGTTACCATAGTTCTCCACTTCTTGATTCATCTTGAAGCTTAATTAATGGTAAAAGAACAAGTTCTATAGGGTGAATGATACCAACTGGAAGAGTAATTTTACCTTCTTTTTCAGCTCTCAAGCGATTTTGACTAAAGAGGAAAATTTAACAAAAATCTAATAACTTACTCAACATAATAAGTGTAGTATAGTGTTTCTGATTTGAACTCTTGTAAAACTGAAACAACTTAGAGTCTTTGATCCTTATAGGTGGCTTTCTTTGCTCTTACAATGAACTCTGAATTAATGTGATTCAATCTAATTATTTCAAAGTGATTTGGATCCAAGATGTTGTTAAAAAACTAAGTTTTCTGTCAAGTATATAGGATCTTTATCTCTGTCGAATAGCAAGACTTTCATAAGATAATAGTTTCCTTCAATTAGGATCCAGATGCTATCCCAATCCTTGATTCCAAGTTGTTCATAGTAGGTCTTTTATAGTTTATCTTGAAGAAGAGTAGAAGGATTCAACATTTGATCAGAGACATCAACAATTTCAAGATCAAGTAGATGAGGAAATACAATTTTTACAGATCCATCTGCAGTGTTATTTGCAATGTATTGATCGTCAACAATTACATTTACAAAGCCTTCTTTATCTTTACTGAAGAACAAACCATCCTCTCCAATTAAAGCTTTCTCCTCAAGATCAATATTCCATTAGTATTATCTGCTTGGAAGTTAGATTGGATAGAATTTCATGTCGTAGTTCTTAAGACTAACTTTTGCAAGTTAGAATTGGAACTTGCTCGTAGGCAAAATGTACACGGTTCTTTGAGGAATGGGCTAAAATTTATAGAATCGCCAGATTGTAAAAAAAAAAATACACAGATATAATAGTGCACATTCTTTTATATAAATTTCATCAATTCCTAAAACGAAAAAAAAAAATTGAAAATTTCTCACTTTGAGAAGTTGTTTTTAATGACTAGAAATATATTAATATACAATAGGTAATTGAGAAAATGCGTGAAAAACTTCTTATTTATTACAGAAAAATATACACTAGACAACTTTTGACAAAATGAGATATCATTTCAACTATAGTATCACTAAGTATAACAACATCCAATAAAATATGAAAAAAAGCATAATTTTTTAAGGATGTCTATTTTTATTGGATAAGTAAGGAGAAATATGTAAGATGATAAATTATCTGAAAAATGCAACAAGGTTTTAAAAGTTTCTGATATATATTAAATAATTAATTAATAAATTTTACTTATATATCACTTATTTATAAAAATAGTAACAAATGAATAACTAATAAATAAGTATAAGATGCTTCCCAAAGCGAGAAAAATTTATAAAAAATTTCTCGCTTTGGGAAGTTGACAATTAAAATATTTAGAAATATATTATAAGTATAGTTTTTGATTTCTAATTATAAAACTGGCGAATATTCAAATTTTAGCCGAATGACAACGAATGGTTCGGTAATAGTAAGAGTGCGTTGAGCAGGAGGAAGTTCATCATATCCTTATTCCATGATTCTAACTGAGACAGTGGCTGTACCAGTTCTCAAACCTCTCAAGAATAGAACGTCAGAGTGTAACTTTGAAAACTCCATTTCTCTTTGAATCCCAGATTGCTTGTGTTGAGCTTCTTTTGTACTCACAATCTTTACAATGTCAGTTCCTTGATCGATATTCCATTCTAACCTGAAGCCTTCAAGACTGTTATAGATATTTCCTTCTTCGTCATAAGCCCATCGAAAATATTAAAAATAAAAATGTTAATTACAGCTATGTGCAAATGTTCAAAGTCGTCAACATAGAATTGGTTTAGATGGGTCTGAATTTAGAGTCGTCTAATTATTTAAAAATATAAGCATAATTATTTAATTATTCCAAGCTTTGCTTCACACCTGAGGACTTAGCCAGAATCTACGAATAACACTTTAATCAAACGTTTAATTAGAAAATGATTATTTTTTTAAGTTTATTTACTATAAAAAGTTTTAATTTGGTAATTTCAATTAAAACCTCATCTTAGTTATCATTTAAATTTAATTAAATTAACAAATTTTAAAGTTAATATTTTATTTTTTTTTCTATTTACTTTTATCTCTAGCGGATATCCAAATAAGGGATTTACTAGGTTTCTGTGAAATAGCAGACAATGAAGCGATATTTGTGCAATCAGAGTAGCCTCTTGCCGGTATGGGAACAATATCGATCAAACTATGATGTGAGACTTCCCTATAAAACCATTATAACTTTTCATATTAAATAACCACTAGAAGCATCCATTGATAGCAGAGATGTTGTGAACTGCTTTGCGGCAATCAACGCAATTGCTAATCGGAAGTAGCAGATTGATCTCTGAGATTTGCTTGTTGCCCTGTCCAAAGATGTGGTCTTTCTCATTTGCATCGTAGAACCCATTTGACATTACTTAACCACAGAGGACCATCAGCAGAGTCATACTCAACAACAGTTTTGAATTTAACTTGCTTAAAAGTGAGGAGAATTTCTGCTTCTAACGAAACTTATGATGCTGCTTCAATATTTAGTAGTAGTGCATTTTATTAATCGTTCTCGATTGAGTTTATTATTGATGAAATTGAAACAACTTAAAATAATCGATTATTATAATTATACCATTAAAAGTTTTATAATACATCTAATTTTTATATATATAATTTTTATGATTTCTAATTTTCAGGAATAACCTTCTGAAAAAAAATGCTTAAATATTTAACTATTTCTTTCAAAAGTAATGTAATTTTTATCTTAGATATTAATTTAAGGTATGCTAATATTTACCCTTTGAGTAAATATAAAAGTAAATTATAATCTTTAATTCTAAAAAAATTTAGCCACTATGCAATTATAATATTTATTGCCAATAATTCCTCATGTTTTATTTGAATTTTCTAAGTAACATTTATTTCAATAATATTTATTAAGTTAATTTATAAAATGCATAAATAACTATTAAAGAATATTTACATCCAAATTCCGTTTTGTAACAAAAAATGCTCATATTGTGACTTCCCATTCTATGCTCTTGGCAATAACACTAATATTTCGATAAAACATGATTATACCTAGAAATATGTCGAAGTATTAAACACTGAGTTAGATTTGGAGGTGTAAAAATATTAAAACAAACTAAGTCCTATACAGACTTTGTACTTTGGTGGAGGAACTCCAAGCTTACTGACTTCAATTCAACTTCAAAGTATAATGAATTAAATCGAAAAGTATTAACGTTTCGATTAAAACCCTGAGATAACTATTGAAATAGACCCTGGTACATTCGATTCTAAAAAACTTAATGATTTTCATAGCTTAGGAGTAAATCGATTGAGTATGGGTATATAAACATTCAATGAAAAGGAGTTTTTATTATTGGGTAGAGGCCATAATTTCAGTGAGATTGATAGATCCATTAATGAAGTAATTAAATCAAATTTCAAGCAAGAATAAGTTTTAATTGACTAAATTATTGGCATTCCAAAATAAACCAAGTAATCATAGGTAGATAGCTTAAAGAAGTCTGTTAAATTTAATTTTCATCACTAAAGCTTTTATATGTTAACTTTGGAATAAAACACTCCATTTATGAAAAAATATCAATACGATTCTAAACCTCTACCTATAACAGATGATGCTACAGATATGTACTTATAAACCCACGATTTCTTAGAATCATAAGGCTTCATTCATTATGAATTATCAAATTACTCCAAAAGTTTAACTTACTAATCTCGTCATAACAACATGTTTTTTTTACTATTTTTATAACTGAAACTTTAAATGTAATGGGAGGGTGATTAAGAATATCTTTCATTTGGGGTTGGAGCAGCTTCCTACATAAACAATAAGAGATTTTAAGGCCTAAGACTCTAACTAGATACTTTCAAATTGTAAATGACCTCGCAACCTTAAGTACACAAGATTTCTAAGAGAAGTATAAAGCAGAAGTTGACTCATCTTATGACATTATTCAAACAATTATCATGTGTTAATTGAGAAAGAAATCAGGTTTATTGTTCGATAAGCTGTCAAATTATATTCCTAATTATGAGGAAATTCAAAATCATATAATCAGGGATATAAAATTAAAATAAAAAGAACAGGCTGAACTTTACTTTGCAAACCTTAATTAAATTGATTGAATTAGTTTAATGCCTTAAGGTTGGCTAGTCAGCAATAAAATAATTAGCGATATTTAATTGATGTTTGATAAGTACCTTATACGTAATTAAAATTGATTCTGTTTTTATAAAATGCTCAATAAACGAAAGATTTTAAAGCAAAGAGGCATAATTATTTACAAATCGAGTTAAGGTTTTGATCATAAATTTAAATGTTGCTTATATAGTTTTATTATATAATTTCATCATTATTTAGGTTAGAATATTTGCTTGGAAGCTTTATATTAAGAAAAACATAAATTGTTGTATTTCGAATTTATCCTCATTCATATAAGCAAAGGTAAACTAATAAAAATAACTAAACATATTTATATAATTGGTCAATCCATCTTGATTGTTGCTGAATTGTGAAAAATGAACTTAATGATTGCCAATTCAAAACAGTTTTCTATTATTTTTTTTTTTAGTTATTTGTTTTTGCCATTTCTGAGGGATGATTGGGGTTTTTGTTCAATTTAAATTTTGGTATCTGAGATTGTAATTAAGTCTATATCAAGTGACTCTTATATAATCAGTCATAATACTGTAAAAATTGGGAATTGTTATATTCTTAAAATACAGATTAATATAAATAAATGTTGATGATAATATTTTTATAATTATTAATTTGAAATTTGTTTGATTTATTCTATTTATTTATATACTTTGGGACCAAGTAGAAAAAGTTATTTATTTTTACTACTTGGTCCCACTAATTATATTAATATATTTAAATAAAATTTAAAAATAAATTTATTCATAATAAGTTATATAAATGAAATTAGTTTTCTGTAATTATCATATAAGATTTATTCGCTATTTTTATTTATTTTATAAATCACAATTTTAGAAATTAAATATGACTAGTTTTCAAATTCTTATTCTTATAATAGGAGTATATTTATAAATTACTCATTTATAAAAACTGACATAAATCAAAGTTGATAATTGTAAAAAGATCATT
Organism: Oxytricha trifallax; assembly: GCA_000711775.1. Lineage (NCBI taxonomy): Eukaryota > Ciliophora > Spirotrichea > Sporadotrichida > Oxytrichidae > Oxytricha > Oxytricha trifallax. The sequence continues at coordinate 33,341 of ARYC01017758.1, forward strand.
CAATTTTAATTTAAATTATTTTAGTATTTTTCTATTTAATAATAATTAATAATATAATTAGTGCGATTAGGTTGAAGTAATAAAATTAAATAACTTTTGGTTCTTCTTACGAAAATATTTATAAAAATTAAATAAATAAAATAACTTTCTAATTTAATATTTGTTAATATATTCAAGAAGGTAACTTATATATTTCTTTATTTCTAAAAGTTCTCCATATTTCGAATTTATTTTCTATTTTGACTGAATGTCTTAGTTTTCGAAGGTTTATTTATCAATAGGATTATCAAGTAGGTTAATAATGTTTTCATAGTTAATATCGAAGGTTTAGGTTGATAGGGTATAGTGTTAGCTATTATTCATAGCAATTTATTTATTGATAGTATCTACAGATGAAGAATTATTTGATGATGTCTCACTCACTTGAGTCTCATCGTCTTCTGATAAAATATTTGATGTTAGTGGGTTATTATTTATAATTTTTAAAGTTTCCTCATTCTTAGACTCTTCGATTTCTTTTTTAAAAGTTCTTTCGATGTTCACAAAATTTTCAGCGGTGTCAAACTTGTTAAATTCAACTTTATCATCAGTGATGTAAGTGTCAGAAATTTAGAGGCCAATGCGTGAGTAAAATTACACATCCTTTATATTATCGGTGCTAACATCTAAGGACAGGTAGTTGGGATAATTATTAAAAAGGTACTTCATGAGAAGTCTACCAATACCTTATCCTTGACACTTTGAGCGCAACCCAATCCTCATAAGATAACAGCCGCCATCCATTTATAAATAGCAGGCATACCCTACGATACTCTAAATGTCTGATTTTCTCGCTAATATGATCTTGTTAGCGGCAGATTTATAAAAACTCTTTAAAATAAAGGTCTAATCGTCTAGTTTCCCTAAGGCCTCCTTGTCTACCATAAGTAGAAAAGGGAAAATCTTTGGCTCGTTTTTCTTTGTTTTTCTTATTTCTTCAATCAAAATTTTACATTTCTCTTGATGAGCAATTAAAATAACATAAGATTTAAATTCTTATTATTTCAATATCTGCCATTTTATTTACTTGCAAAGAGCTCAAATTAAATTGTATATAACTCCTTAAATTTAACTCTATTTAATATTAAATTTACAAACCTATTTGATCGTGTTTTATTTGATTTAAAACATAATTCAAGCTTTAAATTACCAAGTTAATTCATTTATTAGCCTGCTTAACAGTTTTTATTAGATGGTAGTTAAAGTAATTTTAAAAATAGATGAGTATATATGAATGATTGATATAATAAATCTTCCATAATTAAAGATATATAAAATTAGCAAAAAAGTAAGAATATTTACGAATTTGACTATATAGAATCATTTAAAAAACAAATCTCAAAATGTTATCATTTAATATCTATTATTTAATTTTGAATGGAAGACGGAAGAGTTGTAATGATGTCAACAAAAAATTACCAACAATAAGTAGGATCAGAGGATGGAAAGAACAAGTTCTGAACAGCTGAAATTAATACTGAACTCCCAATTAAAATGAGATAAACCGGACCAGCCTGTGCAACTAAAGACAATGAGTGAAGTATTTTAAGAAACTGATTAGAGACAAGGAGATAAACCTGCTCTTTTTGTTGAGAGAGGTGGCAAGGTCCTTAAATGGTCATGGAGAGAGTATAAAAAGAGGTATTTTGATAAATTGCAATTTAGATTAGTTGTACTATAGATATAGCGCACTGTTTGCCAAAGCTTTGGAAGTATTGGGAGTTACTGAAAGAAAATTTGTGAATATTATGGGGCATAATGCTCCAGAATGAGTCATCGCATTTATGGGTGGAAGTTTGTTTAATTGCGTTATAAGCGGTGTCTACCCCACAAACGCTGCTGAAGCTTGCCTTTATCAAGCAGAGCATTCTGAAGCAGAGGTCATTAATATATTTGAATTTACATCGTAGTTTATAGCATTGAACAATTAAAGAAATATGAAGTTAATGCACACATATTACCAAACATTAAAGCAATCATTGCTTATGCACTTGATAAGTTGCCTAATGACGTCAAGGATAAAAGGTACTTCGTATGGAAAGATTTCCTAAACTTAGGTAAAGATGTCAAAGATGAAATTATCAAGGATAAAATAAAGAAGCAAAAGCCAGGCCAATTTGCTGCATTAATATACACAATTGGTACTACTGGCAACCCTAAAGCATGTATGATTAGTCACGATAATCTCATATGGACAATCCATTCTGCTTTCGTAACTCTTGCAGGATAAACTCCATTTACAGAGGATGAGAGATGTATCATATTTGCCACTTTCACATATTGCTGGTTTAGCCAATGATGTCATTTCACATGTTTACACTGGGCACAAGTTATATTTTGCAAGACCAGACGCTCTATAAGGATCAATTGTCTTGACACTTTAATGGGCCAGACCTACTTATTTCTTGGCAGTACCAAGAGTGTGGGAAAAGTTTGAAAAAAAACTTAAGGAAATTGCTGCTAGCAAGGGAAGTTTGGCTTAATATATTGTTCTGACCGACACCCGACCCCCCCCGTACCCTCCTTCTTGGTAGCACCCCCCTTCTTGGTAGTACCCCCCGTACCCCCGACCCCCCCGTACCCCCCTAAAATATTCTATTTTATATCAAATTTTTTATCCTTAGGGTCTAAATCGATTTCCTTCTTGACATCTTGACATTATAAATTCTATGTTTTATATATATATAAAATTTCATAATTTTATCAAAATTTTTAAATTCTATATTAATGCCTTAAATGATTTGATTTTTAAGTTTTGACAAGTTTCACAATATTTTACAACATATTTTGCATATCTTTGTGAAAAATATCTAAAAAACAATTTTCCATTAAAAATATTAAAACTTAATTTATAATTAATTTTTATTGACTACCATGCACAAATTTTATTTTAAAATTTTTTCCGCTTAATTCAACTTCATTCGACTTAATTCTTAGAAAAAGTATGATTAATTTTTCAAATTTCAAAATTTTGAATTTTTTCCATTAACAAATACAAAATATTCAAAATTTTGAAATTTGAAAAATTAATCATACTTTTTCTAAGAATTAAGTCGAATGAAGTTGAATTAAGCGGAAAAAATTTTAAAATAAAATTTGTGCATGGTAGTCAATAAAAATTAATTATAAATTAAGTTTTAATATTTTTAATGGAAAATTGTTTTTTAGATATTTTTCACAAAGATATGCAAAATATGTTGTAAAATATTGTGAAACTTGTCAAAACTTAAAAATCAAATCATTTAAGGCATTAATATAGAATTTAAAAATTTTGATAAAATTATGAAATTTTATATATAAAATATAAAATTTATGATGTAGAGATGTCAAGAAGGAAATTGATTTAGACCCTGAGGATAAAAAATTTGATATGAAATAGGATATTTTAGGAGTAAGAGGAGGTAGGGGGAACGGGTTGGTAGGGGGGGTACTATTAAGAAGGAGGGTACGGGGGGGTCGGGTGTCGGTCAGAACAATATATTTCAGGCTGGGCAAATTGTCTTGGTGCAGCTAAAGTTTCTGTTCAGGCAAAGTTATTATTATTTTTTATATATTAAGGGAGAGCAACCACCTCTATGCTACTCATTTGCAAACTTTTTGATTCTCAAGAGAATAAAGGGTGCATTAGGTTTAGATCAATGCAAAGCCTATCTTTATGGAGCTGCCCCAATTAAGCAATCTACTCTTGAATATTTTGCTTCCTTAGATATTCCCATTCTTGGCGCTTATGGTATGAGTGAGACTACTGCCGCTACTACAATGCAAAATCTTTAGAACTTTAACTTGAAATTTGTAGGATATATAATGAACGGTGGTGAATTGAAAATCGATAACCCCGATGAAAAGGGAATTGGTGAAATCTGCTTTAGAGGAAGATATGTTATGATGGGATATTTAAAGAATGAACCAGCAACCAAAGAGATATTCGATAGTCAAGGATTTGTTGACAATAGATTTATTTTATTCCTTCACTCAGGTGATCTGGGTAAGATTCAGTCAAAATAGAAGAATAATTTGGAATATTTAAATTCTAAAAATATGACAAATATAATTATTTATTCACTAAAGATTATTATAATTATTTATTATAAATTTGTTTGATTTATTTGATATTATATTATATATGGGCTGAAGTGATAAAAATATATTTTTATCACTTCAGCCCATTTTTATTATATTTAATATTTATAATTTTGATAATAATTTTTGTTTCTTTTTAATTCTTCCTATTTATATAATTACTTTTCTACATTTATGAAAGTTAATTTATTCACACTTTTATATGCTTGCATTAAATAAATTATAAATATTCCAATTTCTCTTATTTTTAAGATTTTATACTTTAATGAGATTATTTTTATAAAATTACTCTTTTTTTTAAATTATTAATAAATTAAACTTCAAAATATGAACAGCAAACTTCATTTCTATTACTAATTATCAATAAACCATCTTAAAGATATATATAAAAAAAAATTATATAAATAAAAGACTCGAGCAACTAGAATAAATGAATCTATATAATTAATTAAAAAATAATGTACAATTTTATCATTAATCATGCAATTTTACTATATAATATAAAATTAATATTTCAAGCATGCATTTTGTTTATTCCTTTTATTTAATGATTTTTTTATTCACGATTTTGATACTATTTTGACTAATTGACGAGAAAGGATTTACTTTTATCACTGGAAGAATTAAGGAGCTTATCATTACTGCAGGAGGTGAAAATATTGCTCCAGTCATCATTGAAGACAATTTCAAGGATGCTTGTCCTCCTTGTTCTAACATAATAAAAAGAAAAATATTATTAATTCTTATAATTACTAACTTAAAATGAATCATGAATTTATAAATAAACCATTCAAAACCCCAAAACCCTTTCAGTAGTTTGATTGAGTATTTGATTGATAAAAGTGGACTATTAGTGCATACTTTATTAGGGTTTTAATAGGGTTTACTTAGGGGTTTAATGTTTAAATATTAGTAATTTAAGTGAGTATAACAAACGAGTTTTTAAAATATTTCACACAAACATAAGCTTAGTGTCATGTGGAAGTTCTCTGAATTTTATCTTTCTAAGTTGATGTTTTATTGTTTTTATTATTTTTTAATTCTCTTAATTTGGCTTGATAATAGTTGAATATGCAAGTTCTCTGAGACCTCCATTGATTTTATTTTTATCGAGATATTGCTTGATTCTCTGCTTAGAATCTCTCTCACCCCTGCAGCTAAAGTAATCGTTTCTTGGCATGTCGCTCTCTATTATTATTACTGCTAGAGCCCAGATATCCCATTAAGTGTCTCCATCTCTCCAATCCTCTCTCTCTGAGAAATATCCAGGAGTACCGTATACATTTCCTTATGCAGAGGCTTGCACTCTTTGAGCTCTGTTGAAGTCAATAATATAAACTCTAAGAGGCTGAAAGTTCATCATGATGTTCTCTGGCTTTAAGTCTCTATGAACATAACCTAGCTTGTGAAGCTCTTCAATCCCCTCAACTATCTGTTATATTATCTAGCCAACTTATCTCTGACATTTATTGTCAGATAAGAATTCTCTGTAAGTCATTCCAAGTAAAGGAAGCCTGAAGGCTACATGATCTTTACCAAGTAAAATAGCATCAAGCTAGATGATATGCCTGCATTCATTTAACTCTGCCTTTTAAAGAGCATAATACTCATTTGCAAATTCCATTTGGAACTTGTCATCAGCAAGGAAGTAATTTAAAGGATAAATCTTGTAAGCATATTAGTCATCAGTAATGACTCTCTTCTCTATTTTATCTTCAAGAGTAAGGTAGCTTTCTAGGCATGAATATAAGTCAATAATTTTTAATATAGGAATCTTCATAGCCTCTATTTTAACCATGATTTTATTAATCTCAGAAACTGGAAAGTTCTTTACTTCTAGACTTAAACTCTAATAGACTCCACTGGGTTTCTTGATCTTCTCTTTTAAAGGAATCTATTCCCTGTAGGTTCATGAATAAAGATAAAACTTTGATTATGCTTTTTCTTTAAGTGCACTTTAAGGTCTCTAGTATGAGAATATGGCTTCTCACAGAACTCACAGACATACTTCCCATCTTTCTTTTAATGCTTGAGATATAACCTTGGCATATCGTTGTGTATATCTCTCAAGTGTCTCTTATAAGTTGACTTGTAAGGGAAAACTTTATTGCATTCTTTGCATTAAAAGTCAATTTTGGCTGGTATTTATAATTGCTCTATGGCGGGTTGTTTAACCTCCTCCTCAATTTGCACAACTTCTTTGATTAGCTCCTATTTAACTTATATTTAAATCTCAAAGCTAGACTGTTCAAAGTTCTCATAAGTAGGCTCCCACTGAGTACAAGCGTCTCTGGTCTCTACTTTTCTTGGTTGCTGGAATGATAACTTTTATTGGCTTGATCCAAGTTATGCCGCTCTTCTTAACAGGTTAGCGCTCATTTTAGTTTGCTGATATATTTTATTATAATAATGATTTAATTCACCTAGGTATACATACTATAATAGTCGAGTAAAAGACACTCTGGTAGATTCTTGGCTAAGAGGTTAGAAAATTAACTAACCATAAAAGACTGTAAGTTTACATGTTTTATGAGAATTTTATACATTTTAGTAAATTAAAATACTCCTAATGAAGTTTTGCTTCTCGAGGAGGTCCTCCAAATCAAGTTTGAACTTAATTTTGAGGACCTCCTAAAATAATTAAACATTATTAGGAGCAATTTAATGGAGATAGATTGATAAAAATGGAAATCAATCTGTGAAACTTGGAGCAAGTTTTTCAATCCTTCTCCTCATATCTTTTCAAGGTTGACCTCCAGTAGGTCCTCCCTATTTAGTAGTAAGATTTTAATAAACTTAGAATGGATATCCATAATTTTAAATTTCATTAACATTTCTAGAAAGAGGAAGCAAGATGGAGTCTATGAATGATGCAATGAAGAGAATTTAATCTCAAGATTTAATAGGAAAATTTCGAAGTAAAGAGGACCTTTATAGATATTTGGTATAGCAAGGTAAGTTCTTAAGTAAGATTAATAAATCCATTATAGTTGGATTGTTCTTGCCGACTTAGGAGGGAACTAAAATCTCATTCTTAAAAGCCTTACTGAGTGAAGAGAAAAAAGCTTTTAAGTCTAATGAAATTAGGATGATAGAGATACCTAACTACCCTGAAATATCAGTGACAAACCTATATGACGATGCTATGAGTGATCCAGACGTAGCTATCTACCTTCCATCAAAGCTACAGCTCTCTAATAAGTTGCCAGAGAGAAACTTCTTCTTTGGTGTTCTTGCAACTCTGAAACCTGAGTACTTAAATGAAGTTATTTAAGAAGCTCATAAGAAACACTACAGCATCTCTCCTGAAGAAAAAGAGAAGCAAGGTATTAAAATAAGTTACACCTGGCTGTAGGAACTTCAAAAGCATCCTTTCATCTCAAGTAAGCTTAGTCTTCTAACTTTATAGAAAAACCTGGTACTGCTATATACTTGATGAAAGAGCGCAGCAAATTAAACAGAGAGAGAAAGTCTCAAGTAAAACATGAATTGAGTAAGAGGCTCTTCAAAGATTTATAAAAGCCAGAAGAGATGAACATAGATGCAGGAGCTGGCACTAAGAGAAGAAACATTGGCCCAAGCAAGCCTTAAGAGGAAGAAAAGAAAGAGAAGCCAAATCCTTTTACGGGCAAATTTAATATGTGAACTTATTCATTCGTTTAAATCTAAAACTTATTTATATACACAAAATCTCCCTTCTCTTACGCATACTTTAGCTTTATCATCGCTGACTCTCTTAGCAGCACTCTTAATAAAATCGACTTTATCTATCTTTAATTCATGCATAAGATGGTAGAGCAGCAATTTCTTGTAATGGCCTTTCAATATCACCCAATATAACTCAATTCCATTAAACTAAGGGCTGTAAGGAACATTAAATACTGGTGTTATGTTTAGCCTTTCAAATTCCTTTCTTGAGTCTTTAGTTTTATGAACTGATAAGTTAATCAACGAATAGGATAATCTCTTAGTCAGCGTACTTATCTCTGAGTTATTGCAAGAACTTAATATATTATTCAGTCTTTATAGAACGAGGGTGAATAACATATGTGTCGAGGCCACTATCTTCACTTATTCTACCAAGAATTGCATGAGTTTACACCTTAACCTTTTAGTAATATACTTCTATGTTGCTTTATCTTCTATATCAAGACCTTGATATGAAGGTATTGAAAGTTAATACAGCTTCATCAGCGTATATGAACTTTACATTATGCTCTTACGACCTCTGCATTTAATCGAATATATAATTTAAATTAGTCTTATAAAATCAAACATTAAAGTCAATCACTCTCTTAATGCGATTGACTGTCTTATAAGATTTTCCGTTCTTTTTAAAGATATTAGCTATCGATTAGGCAGATATGTGAAGCTCAGGAATTTGGCGATGAAACATCACAGCTCTCTAGGCCAGAGAGAAATGAGCCCAGTATTTAAGAGTCTTATCATTAATTAGATAATCGATATGATGCTGCTAAAATTTTAGAGGTCTTTTAGGCTTAGAATTAAGCTGCTATCTCTTTAAATTCAATGCTAATAGACAGTGAGACCTCACAGTTGCTGGAGATTTATGGAGTAGTCTTGCTATAGACGTATAATTCAGAACAGGCTTGAGTTATTCACTATATTCATCACATCCATATCGCAACTTAAACAATAAATATATATACTCACTGTCGTAAACGGACCCCAAACCTCGCATATACTCACTTAAATCACTAACATTTAGACATTAAACCCCTTCATAAACCCTATAGAAACCCTAATAAAGTATGCACTGATAGTCCACTTTTATCAATCAAAAAACTCAATCAAACTACTGAAAGTGTTTTGGGGTTTTGATTAGTCATTAGCAATAACAAGACTAATAAATATTCAATCAAAAATATTTTTTGACTAAAAATTAAACATTAGTTATGCTTTATAATGTAGGCTAACTTATATTTTTAAAATTTAATTATCTAATGCTTACTATTACTTCAATTTTATATTTTATAATTTAATTTTATGCCAAGTTAATCTTATATTTTAAATTTGTAAATTTTTCGTAGCTTTCTTAATAAATATAACTCTTTAAATATCTAAGAACGATTTAATTTATTTAATGGCAGTTGGTGAATAACAAAAATTCCTTGGAGCCATAATTACCTTGAAGGCTGATATCTACCCAGCAAAGGGAATTGTTTGAAGAAACTTTATTAATGAAGCCAAGCAATTCTTCAAGAACACCCTTAACGTAGACGTGAAGACAATCGAGGAAGCCATCGCCTTCGAGAAAATATAAAACTACATTCAGCAGTGCATTGAGAAAGCAAACTCTAAGGCAGTTTCCAGAGCTGCTTAGATTAGAAAGTGGAAGATTATTCCAGAGGACTTCAGTCTAGCAGGTGGTGAGTTCACCCCTACACTTAAGCTTAAGAGAAAGGTCACAGAAAAGAAGTATCAAAATATTGTAGATGAGTTCTATCATGAAGCAAAACTTTGAGATAATTCAACAAATTAATATCAACTTTTATATTAAAGTTCATTTATCAACTCATTTTAACATAAAGATAGGATAAGCCAATATTTTAAACAAATATTAAACTAATTAAAAATACAAACCAAATCTTAGAAAAAATTATTCAATCTTACTTTTTTCTTCAGTTTTAACACTATCAAGATATCTTGCTTTTTTACTTTATGCAATAAATTTGTTTAATATCATTAAGCTACAATAAAAAGTGTAAAATCAAATAAATTATATTAAATAAAATTAAACTAATTGTTATTATTTCATTTTAAATTTTTGTACTCTCTCATTCTTAATTAAAACCAGGTAAAATTATAGTTTTACAAAGTAATTTTTTCTAAAGTTTTATTCAAATTTAAGCAACTAACGGGATTAATTATTTTGTAAAAAATCCTCTTTTTATTAAAATTACTTTAATAATAACACATTTGTGCTGTCTGTGTCACTGATCTAATCACTGCGATATTTATTGAATGTATCTTACTTGTCATTATTTTGATTAGAGGCTGGTTAGTTTCTCATTTGATTATTACTTGGGTTAGGGTTTGCCTCTTTCTGAGAATCTTTCTCTAGCGCTTCTTGTTTAGCTATGTAGACTTTTCTTCTTCAGAAGGATTACTTAAAGTAGAAATGTTAATGTCAGAAGCATTGTCAAAGTGGAATGTTCTGAAATAGTCTTTTCTTTTTGAGATTTATATATACTTTTTAGGAATTCTTGACTTCCTTTTAGGTATGAGAGGGATTTTAAACTCAGCAGGATTATTTATTTCATTAAATCTTTGAGGCTAGAGAGAGTTTGCAGAACTAAATTACTATATTACCCATTATTAAATTAATCGGTTGGTTGAAGTGATGTTATTCTACCAAGCTGTAAAAGAGCATCGTTGAGCTTAGGGAAAATGTTGCTCATCAAGTTTCTATCATCATCTTAAATATTCTTTTCTGGCAATAACAAGGGACTAGACATGATGTTTTTAGTTTAAGAAACCCTCTTGAATTGTTAGTTATAAGTAGGTTAGAATTAAAAGTCTGTCATAATTGTAGCTCTTGTTCTTTCTGTCAATCCCTTTAATATTATGAAAGCTTGATGTAAATGCTTTAAGATCTTAGAATTTTTGAATTCCTCTATGTCTCTTGAGAACATGTATTAAGGGAGAATTTTATCAGACATTAAACCAGCTTTTTTAAGGAGCTTAATTGCAACTCTTAAGAAATCCATAAGTTTATTTCTAGTTGTGGGGTTAAGCCTTTCGTTATTTAAAGAATCACTAGAAGAGAAACCATCTTCACCTAAATCCCTTGTATCAATAGTCATAGTATCATCATTCTATGCAGACTTTTAGCAACCTTCCTTGAATATTTCATACTAAGATAAGATGAATTTGTTTTGTCTTCTCATTATTTTATCATAATTAATTACCGAGCTATCTTTCAAGCTTTTTTTGGTAAGTTAAAGTAAAGTAACAAATTTAAAATGAATCATTGCAAAAGTAGGATGGTCTTTTTTCATCTATATAGGGAGAAGTCTTATAAAATTCTTTCAGAGTTTTAAAATTCAACAGCTCATTTATTCCATTAATCAAATGCTTTCCTTTGAGATTCAGATGGGCTACTGATTCCTTGAAGATTATATTAACTTTAGTTACTGTTATTCTCTACTGCTAAGCATAAACATAATGAAGGAATACTCATGCATAAGAGTTCACATAAAACGGTTTCATGAGAAAATCTACTCCATATAGTTAGAAAAATTCATTACACTGCTTTCTAACTACAAGGATTTTGCTTTATCTTATCAATCCAAAGTTTATGATTTTGTAATCTTTCATTAAAATCTGGCATCGTTGTTGAAGGTTCACAGGATCCTCTAAAACATGAGGCTACCCAATTTCTTAAACTCAAGGCATTGATTGTTGAAACTCTAAGTTTTAATAGTTTAATTGAATAATTCTTAATGTCCAGAATATGCCCAGATACATGGCTAAAATTCTGGTTAACCACCAGTGCTTTTCAAAGTTCTAAAGTCCAAAAATGAGAAGTTTCGATACATGTCATCCCATATCATGATTTCCATACCTCGATATTTCTACTTGACCTTTTTACACATTTTCATGACAAAATTAGAATAGAGACTTGCCTTACTAGTTTCTTCAATAAAATATTGGCACTTATTGCAAGTTGCAAGATTAAAATCTTCATCAGCTCCAAGATGTATTATTTTCACAGAATCAATTCCAAACATTTAAATACTTTGATCAATCATTGAATGTACAAGCTCCATTGATTCTTTCTTTAATGGGCAAACTGATTGATAAGAATCGTAACTTTCTCTCAAATGTATAAATCTTTTCTTTTTCAAAACAAATTCTAAATGCCCAAATGTTTAGACTAAAGGAATAAGTATGAAGTTATACTAATCCATGATAAGTTTTATTTCTTTGAGCTAATCTTTAGTATAAAAGTTTATGCCTTTTAACTGTGATAAATAGCCTTCATAAGGAAAAGTGTCCTCAAACTCCACAATTATTCCTGTTACAAAATTCTTGTATATTACCCCAATAAAATGTAAGAACCTCTTAAGAAAATTAAAAGTAGGTGGAGCTCCTTTGAAATCCAAATGAATCAACACATCCTTGAACATTCTCTTATCATTTCGAGTTTAGTCATCCTTGAAGACATTTTTATCTATAATAAGTAAGCTCTAACTTATTCTAGAATTTCTTCTCTCTTTTCTGAATCATCGTTTAATTTAGATTGCTAATCAGTATCATTCTTATTTACTGCTTGCTTTTCTATAAAGTTAGAGCTAATCTCACAAATATCCATGTTCCCATTTTCATAAGCAATTTGATAGGGTGTTTAGTTTTATGAGTTTGTCTGAATATAATTCAAACCTTCATCTAACAACATTTGTAAAATTTCTTTGTTTGGGTCTTGGTAAGCTAAATGCATTAATGAATTGCTTCAAATATCAGAATAGTTCTTAGCATATTCATCAACCTTAATTAATATTCTCAATCTAAAACAAAAATTAAAGAAAATCTGGCAAATACTTACACATCTAAATATCCATTCTTTATACAAATCTCTAGCGAATTTTTCATGCTCATGTTATAATCCATAACTTATTTGACTTCTATATACTTTTTCAATACTTTTACACACTTCGTATAATAAAATTTTAATGATTGAAATTAATGAAAATGTTAATTTTATAATGACATCTAATTCCTTTTTGCGATTGTTTAATAGCAATAGATGCAAAGGAGTATTTCTATTTCTAAGTTCCTTCATGCTTAACTGCTATTATATTTGGTTACAATCGATTTTCTTGAAAATTTTGATAATAATTTTGAGAATTTTATAGTCTGCTAACTTTTCTATAAAATTATATAAAAATTAAAAATTGAATAGCAAGCAAAATGAAGAGCAGATTTTCCAGATTTGCTTTAGTTCCTTAACAGATCAAATAGTAGTCTCTCACCATGAAACTTTTATATGTATATCTTAAAAACTTAGTATTTCCATTTTCACATGTATAATGAATTGAGGATGTTACTGTCCATTTAAACATGATTAAAGTTATTATAAAAATTTGTAGTAATTAATTCTGTTTATCAAGCTAGTCGAGTACTTAAGGATGAAGTTCCCAGTGATTAAAGTCTTGTGAATTTTAATCATTTATCTTTCGCTTAAGCTCCTTGTACTATACTTTAATCTCTTGATTTTCAAGGCTATCTTTCTACATATCACCATACAAGCTCTCATTAAGAATTTCCTCATCATAATTGTTTTCTTGTTCAAACCTCTTTTCGTGAAGAAGAATCTGAAGACAGTGAGCACGAACTCTATTTTGGGCTAGCATTCATTTTATCAATTTCTAAAGTTCCAAAATCATAATGATTCGAGTATTTATGTGAGTTTGCAGAATTATTGATATTTTGATTACTGCTAAGTCTGCATTAAATTTCTGAAATCATGATATAATAATTATTAATTATGAATTAATTTAGCAGCCAACAGCTAATTGTTTCTTCAAAGCCTAAAAGTAAAATCACATCACTCTTTATAAATCATTTTAGGGCCTTAAACATCGAATAATCAGGCTAAATAGTCAGCTTAAATAGTAATACCTAGCGAGAAAATCTCACTTTTGCAGCTCATTAATCATGTAAATCAAGCTTAGATTCTCTGAAACCAATGAATAACTAGAACAAAAGGATATCATTGGTTGTTCCCTAACCCACTGGAGGTCAGCAAAACGTACAAAATAACTCTTCTCAATAAAATATTATTCATCACTTTTAACAAGTTGGAGTTTTACAACAGCACGCTTAAAACACTTCAAGCTCTGTGGATGGAAGAAAGATAAATGTTACTGATAAGAAGAAAAAAAGTAAAGGAAAAATAGTGTAGGAAATCTCCTCCAGTATGGAAAGATTGGCACATCATAAATTCTCCTCTTCAGGTTATGTGAGTGCACAAGCATTTAACTTAAATCATGGAAATAACTAGGCTTGCTATCCCGATGGAAACTAGTTTTCAGGGAAGAAAAAATCTCAGTAAGCAGGGTCTATAATCAATCATCATTGTGGGAGTAACGATGGAAGTCATGGAGTGTCAATAGTAAATTATAAAGTTACGCAAAAGACTCTTAACTCAGTTTATACCCAAGATCAGCTAAAGTAAATGAGAACATAAACTCTTTCTCCTCCACCAAATAAACCAATAGTATCTTTTATCAATTTATTTTAGAAAAATTGAATAGATTTAACAAATAAGTCAGTACTCACTAACATATAGCGTTAAGCAAATCAGGGCAAAAGAATAATAATTCTTCTCTTTAGAGATCTTAAAAGAAAATAAGCTAACTTAAGTCTTTGGTTAAGAAATAATAATAGTAAAAATCACTCTCTCCAGATTTTACCAACGCTCTGATGAATACCAATAATATTAACAAACAATCAAAGGGTAATTTTAATTGTTTAAAAGTCATAATCAAGCATAACTTAACAGCTCCAGCAATAATAACACTATTCTTAATGGCACGTTGAACTGCAGCTAAGATCTCTATCATTAAATTTAGACTATGCCTAACACTTAACTATCTCCAAATAGTAGATTAAAAGGCCTCAATTCCTCATAAAAGAAAAGAAGATGTAAATTATCAGAAATATGAAAGATGATAACAGCCTTACTTAATCAGTATAAATATTCAAGCCTCCCATTATAATTAAATAGTTTCGTAGTTTTTTATTTTAGTACTTATTTATAACAAAAGCATCCAGAATGTATTAATGTAGACATCTCTGAACTTAAAATCAGGGTTTAATTCAATATTGAATGATTTATGATAAATAATAAAAAAAACAGATAATAAGATTTAAATTAAGATTAATTAGAATACTTTTTAAAGAGAATGGAAATGGAATAACTCAAATATCTCTGTCATCTTTCCATTCACCCTCATAAATATCTCCATTAGCATGCCAGAATTATTTTAAGTGTCCTCTTTAGCTCTGTCTGCGATGTCTCCTTCAAAGTCTCTAGCAACTCTTACTAGGCTGAACCTCTATAAAATAAAAGGGTGGGGGGTCTAAGTCGGTACCACTCAATTTTTGAAATCCTAAGTCGGTACCACTTATAAAAAATCTTTTTTCTCAATAAATGAAAAAAATCCTAAATCGATGCAGGATCAATATTTGACATTATTGACCTATCTATCATCCTACCCCCAAAAAAAGTATGATTTTATTTTATAATAAAATTTACTTTTCATCTTCCTAATCAGACTCCTTCATGACATCGCAATCATCATGACACTAATATTTTAATAAAATAACAAATATTTATTACAAAATTATTTTTTTAATGGGAGATATTAGTTATAAGTAAAAAAATAAAATATTTATTATAAATAGTCTAATAATTCAATTTAGAACGAAGATTTAAGATAAGTTGCTTGCTTGATTAATTGCCATTATGAAAAACACTTATCATGGGGCAAATTTTATTTTATGCTTATATCATTATTTCAAGCCAATAATAATCTTCGTTCTAAATTGAATTATTAGACTATTTATAATAAATATTTTATTTTTTTACTTATAACTAATATCTCCCATTAAAAAAATAATTTTGTAATAAATATTTGTTATTTTATTAAAATATTAGTGTCATGATGATTGCGATGTCATGAAGGAGTCTGATTAGGAAGATGAAAAGTAAATTTTATTATAAAATAAAATCATACTTTTTTTGGGGGTAGGATGATAGATAGGTCAATAATGTCAAATATTGATCCTGCATCGATTTAGGATTTTTTTCATTTATTGAGAAAAAAGATTTTTTATAAGTGGTACCGACTTAGGATTTCAAAAATTGAGTGGTACCGACTTAGACCCTCCCAAATAAAAGGTTTAGATATGTTTTTTGTAACTATCATTTTTTGAGAGTGCAACCGCTCCACCATCGTCACCATTGAAAGCATTCTAATTAATCTCAATTTAAATCTTATTATCTTCAATTTTTCTTATTATTTATCATAATTCCAAGGAAGGTTCCTTGACAAGAGTAAGTTTGAGTCAATATCCCAATATGTCTTTATCTATGAATTAATACGCTCTCCGAAATTTGACTCAAAATTAATCTCATGTACAAAACTATAATGCCAGTTAAAATTCCAATGTTAAACAGTCAAATACTAAAAAATCTTAGATTAGAAAGTAATAAAGAAGTAATACATAAAAGCGAGTCCTTAAACTAGCATTTTATTTTAATTTATAACGATCATCTCATATATAGTTTTTAAAGTTATAAAAAATTTTCATGGTTACATTATTAAATTAGCTGAAGCACAAATCTCATAAATACAATAAGAGCTTCACTTTACAAATAAAAAAACAGGTTCAATAGCGAACATGAATCATTAATCAATATACAGTTCACAAACTTCTCTCTAACCAGAACAACAAAAACTAAGGTAGTTAATTTAGAACACCCTTCAAAATTAATGTGAGTATCTAAATAAAGAAAACACTAACAAGCAAGTAAATTTAGGGGCTAATCAAAAGAAGATCCAGTAGAATTAGTCCTAATATAACTCAGCTTATATCAAAACTGATGATCTATTCCACTAAGATAAAACTTTCTCAGATATTATTGAGACCATCTAGAATTAAGCAGCACCTTCTGATAACTAACTCTAGTAGATGAAACAACAAGCTAACTTAACTCTAATTAAGTCTTAACTTGAAAAAATAAAGAACAGCTATGAGCAGATAATCAAGTGTTTAATTGATTCTCAAAATACTCAATCACTCTCAACTAGATTGAAACAATAGAGGCTCTTATCAGACAGGTAAAACGAAGATGACAACACTACACATGCCTCTAATTCTAACAATTACTGCTTTTCAGTAAGCTCATCATTTAGAACTTAATAGAACCTAGTGAACAAAACCTAAATGTAACAAAAGATAATGGAATTAGAGTAGAAAAATCTGATTCTTACGAGTTAAATTAAAGCAAAAGATGAAACTATTAGTCATTAAGAGTAGATTATACATTTGCTTAAGTAAGAAACTAAAAAGGAAAATGTAGGGGTATAAACTTCAATTGAAAGTGCATGCTAGACACCTGTTATAAATAAGAGAAAAGCTGATTTAATTGTGGAAAATGAACAGTTAAAGCGCTAGTTAAAGAGACTATATAAGAAAATTGATTATCAAAAAAATAAGGAAATTAAGAGTCATTATTTAATATAAAAAAAGAAATTATTCTCATTAATTTAGAATCCTTATTTAAAACTAAATGAATTTTCTTAATTATATTTAAAATTGTGAATATTTTAAATAAAATTCTCTGCCCTATATATGAATATAAATTCCTATTTTTCTTGTTCTCACTGTAGAATCAAGGAATTCCTGTATAAACGAGATATATGAAAAAGAAGGTATCAAAGACATTCCTACTTCAAGGTTTGCAGAGATTATGGCCGAAGACTAGGCTTAAAATTAAAACTAATCTAGTATACTCTTTTCATTCTACTCTGACGACAGTTATGAATTGATAGATGATGGTCCAGATCCAGCAAAAATAAGGGCTAGACCAAACTTTATTCCATAATTGAATCTCAATAATTTACCAGAGTATGAAAGTTCATCAGATGAGGAGGGAGATCAAGACCCAAATAAGCCAACCAAGGGTTAGGAATAAAATGGAGTTGCTCATCGTAACATAACTTCTTAAGACTATGAATAGAGTATGAAATACATTGAGAACTTTTACAACAAGGTTGGCCCATAAAATACCCTCGGGTCTGAGTATGGAGAAATCGAAGAGCGAGAGGATTTTGAGAATTTAGAGCGTAATAATTTTGACCATGATATGATCCATTAGCACTCAACTAGCAGTCATGATTTTTCATAATAGTAGCACTATGGTCATAAAGCAAACCACAGATGTAGAAACCATCAAAGTCAATTATAATCACAGTTAAACGATCAAGACTACATAATGTGCCAGATTAACTAAGGTAACAGCATTTTGTTGTTTGACAAAGAAGACTATGCTTCGCACAGTAAAATTCAACCTGCAGCAAGTATTTCACACATGAATCCAAGTAGTATGATGATGAATGATGGAGATTTCTGCTATAGTATAGACAAGCCGAGCAAGCGCAGATCCTCAAAAGATATAAATTTATCTGAAAATCACTCACCAATTAATAAATAAATTATTCAAACTTACACATTTAATTATGATGCAGTTTAATATTTACAATTTTACATCATTAGCTTCAACTTATATTTTGTAGTATATTATCAAACACTAGGCCTCTACAGCTCCTATGCCAATGAAATAAAAAACGATAGAGCAGAAGAAAAATACGAAAATATGGGGTGACTATAATTATGAGTTCAATTTCAGTTCTCAAGGTGAATCTTTATATCAGACCAGTATCATTTTAAATTGTATATGATTTATTTTAATATTTACGCAAATGCTGTAGGTAGTCCTGGATTGCCGATACCCATTAAATGTAATTGGTTCAGAATTAAAAATGAACGCACATACTAGATTTCAGAGATATCCTCAAATGTGTATCAACTATCAGCAGAAGATATAGTTTATGAGATTTTATATAATATAGCCTTTCATCGTATTTATTATTATATTGGCTGTAATATATGAATTGAAGCTACTCCTCTGGATGAAGACAGCTTCCATGGCATAGCTTACGGTGAATTCGGACCTATCGAATTAGACCCCTCTGCCATGCAGACTCTTGAGTATGTTCTTGGAACAGGAGGCTCTCATTTTCCAATCACTGTTCTTTTGCGAGAATGTTACACTAATTTCCACAAAGAGTACAAATCTTTTTCAAACAATAAACTTAACAAAAGTGGAAGGTAGTTCGATTAATCAGAGAATACTGTTGAGAAAATTGAAGCAAAGCTTTTCGTTAATTCACACGTCATTCAAATTTGCTTTAAGACTCATTTGGTTGTACTGCCAATTAAGACGCCATAGCTTTGAAATATACAATTGATTATCCCAGTATAGAAATGCACCCCTTCGATACTTAGAAATTCAAAATATTTTACACTTACTATAAGGTAGAAGCTAAGTACGAATTAAATAAGTGTATTGATTTAAGAGCACTCTCTAGATAATCCAGAGATTTGTTAGCTCTTGCAATAAAATGTTTCTCAGCTCATACTTACATCATAAACTCCAAAATTATCTCAAATTTGATCAAAGATGTGAAGTAACTGTAGCAATAAGAAGAGAAAAATTCTGTAGAAACAACAGTTAGCGCTGTTCTACTTGAATTAGAATTTGTGAAGAGAGAATTATATAATCAAATAAATCATGCAAAGGAGCTAGACAAAGATAAAAAGCAATTGAAGTCAGAAATGAGATAAATGGAGGAGAAAATGCAACTTACTATAGAAAGCTATAAGAATATTTTAGAAAGTTTTGAGCAAGACGATCAGACTGACAAACTAAAAGCCAAGAAGGAAATGGTGAGCATGCATAAATAAATAGAGGAGTTACAAAGAGACAGTTAGAGAGCAATCGAGCAAAAAATAGTAGTTGAAGATCAACAGATCATATTAAAAGGTAAAATTGAGGAATACATGAAGCTTGAGGACAATTTGAGAGAAGACAGAGAAAACATTAGCAATTAAATAGGTGTGCCAAAGTAAGAGCATGAGAGAATAAAATCTCAACTAAATCAAAGAGATAAGCAAATTCTTGATTTACAAAGAAGCGTTGATCAATTTAAGAATAAACTTAATCTAAATCTCTAATCGATTAATGAACTTCAGTAGTTTTAAGATAAACTTTAAAAGGAAAAAGATTAAATCTAATATTAAGCGAGTATAATTAAAATGGGGAGACAGTTAAAATTAAATCAAAAAAAGATTAAAGAAAATTATGATCATCTCAATATAGATAAGTTAAGATGCAACAGTCACTAGTTTGAATTATATTTGAGTAGATCCTTATTTAAATTTAATTAACTAATTAACTAACAAAAAATGGAATTTTTGCTTTTTATAATCTTTTCTGATTTTTTTTATTTTTGTTCATTGATCAAGTAGATGCTGTAGCTGATCTTCAAGTTTTTTCATAATTTTCATAGATATCTTCAGGGTATCTTCAGGATATCTTCCTTAAAAAATTTTAAAGTGTGGAGAGTGTGGAGCCCAATATTGACAATAATAGAAATAACAGCACTAATATTCTCAAATCAAGCATTATTATGAGTCTGGTTAAAATTTTAGAGAATTTAAAAATTTTACATCACTGATTTTTTTATAGTTTTCATCAACATCATCTTTATCATAATTTTCAACATTAAGTATCACATCTATGAATTTTAGAAAAACAAGATGATTTTGAAAAAATCCAATACTCATAATAATGCTTGATTTGAGAATATTAGTGCTGTTATTTCTATTATTGTCAATATTGGGCTCCATACTCTCCACACTTTAAAATTTTTTAAGGAAGATATCCCTGAAGATACCCTGAAGATATCTATGAAAATTATGAAAAAACTTGAAGATCAGCAACAGCATCTACTTGATCGATAAACAAAAATAAAAAAATCAGAAAAGATTATAAAAAAGCAAAAATTCCATTTTTAGTTAGTTGATTAGTTAATTAAATTTAAATAAGGATCTACTCAAATATAATTCAAACTAGTGACTGTTGCATCTTAACTCATCTATATTGAGATGATCATAATTTTATTTAATCTCTTTTTTGATTTAATTTTAACTGTCTCCCCATTTTAATTATACTCGCTTAATAATACCTTCACAGTAAAGACGATGAATCTACTTAATTGAGATAAGAACTAAAGAAATACAAAGAAGACTATGAAAAAATAGAGCAAAATTAAAGAATCACTAAACCACTTAAGCTGATTCTTAGAACTTCAAGAGCTAGAATCTAAACTTAGGGAGCTAACAGATGAAAATGAAGCTTTAATTGTTTAAAGAAAGACGCTATCCAAGGCAAAAGATTCTGTAGTTAAAGATTTGGAAAAGATTAGAAGAGATTTCGAACAATAAAAATTTGATTTTGAGCATAATCTTGAGAGATTGAAGGAAGCTAATGAAAGAATGATAGAGCAAAACAATCTAAGTAAGCATGAAAAATAAGATATTTTAGCGTAGAAACAAGATCTTGCTGTTAATATTTAATTGCTTTAAGAACAACTCGTCAAACATAGCGAAGAGCATAAGCAATAAGTTGAGGAGGTACATTTCAGCTATACCAAAGAAGGTCAAAAGAAGAAATTAGGAATTTTCGCTTAGCTTATGGAAGATGAAGAAGAGAGCTCAGATGACGAAAAAGTAGATGTAGAGGTTTAAACAGACGCACCTTCATAACAGTGTGCCTAAATATAAACCGAGCCCATAAAAGTACCTGAGCTAAAGTTATAGCAAAAAGAAGACAAAAAATAACAAGAATCGTTGCCTAGTGGGAGATCTAGCAGAATTTCCTTAGATAAGTCAGATCAGAAACAAACACCCCTGAAGCAATCAAGAATTGCAAATGTTACTCTTGATTCATCATTCTCCAAGAACAGTGCATAGAAAGTACAAATAACAGTAAATTTTTAAAAATCCTAGTCAGTTTAAGAGCATAAAAAAATTCAGAAATCTCAAACATCAGTATCAAAGCAACAAGATCATAAGTAGAAAGCAATGCTGGATGAGAAATAGAACAATTGGAATTGAAGAATTAGGAAATAGCTAACAAAGAAAAATTATTGATAACTAAATGGTCTAAATTAAAGACTAGCAGAAAATATTGAAGGAAAATGACACTTAGCTTAATTAGCTTCAAATTAAGGTTTCTCAAATAAACACTATAAATAATAAATTGTGATTAGAACTTTTAATATATTATTTGTAGTTAAATCAGATAATTGAGAACAACTCTTAGTTCTGAATACTTTTTTTTATTTACATATAAAATATTATTTAAGATGTTGATTTTTGTTTTTAAATGGACTAATCATTAATTGAACTTAGAACAGAAAGAAACTAAGAAAAGTAGTAATTTAGCAAACAACTCTAAGACCTTTAAATGCACAATTAAATGCAGTTGATTGAGAAATAAGAGAAAGAAGAGTGTATAAGCAGGCTGAAGGAAATCATAGAGAATAGAGACTTCTATATTGAAAGTCTCATGAAGGAAATTGAAAGACTTAGCAGCAGACTTTGTACAGCTGAGAACAAACTATTTGAACTTGATAATTCATTCTAGTGAAAGAGATTGAACAAATTAGAAGAATTTAATGAAAATTGTCAATGTAGAATTCTGAAATTATTATTCATTGTGTATCTAAAATTATTAAAGCTTTGGATTTTTCTTATAAATAGACATTTATATCTATCCAAAGATCTCATCTGTGTTTGGTATTCTAGGAGGACTTAACGCTACATCTATAGTTAATTTTTAAATATAAATCTCTTTAAATAATATTGTATCCAATTCTTGGTTCCAAGTAAGATTAACTAATACCCCTTAAACCTTTTTCTAGTGATCTGCTCTGTTAGTGTGAGTAGTTAAAAATGGACATCCCCAAGAAACCTATTCAAGATAAACTTCTTCGTGGTACTTTGTATCATTGGATATATAAACGTCATTGGAGCAATATTGCAAATGGTCTGGGGAATCGATAAGTTTTGAAGACATTTTACACAAAAATCCCTAAAGTTTCATTATCTTAATCTTATTTATTAAACAGATTTGGAAATATCAGTATCCATATCACTATTAAATTAAATTTCGATTACACGATTTCATAGTTAATTATAATGCTCTACAGAGTAAGTTATCCACAGAAAAAGGTGCTTTTGAATTATTAAATACAAGCTTCTACTACAATTTTATTAAAAACTTAATGGATAAAACAGCAGACGATAGTGAGTACATCCACGAGGATAATCAGCGCTTGATTAACAAATCCTACAGCTACAAAAGTAAGACATTTTCTAATAGATTTTGATAGGCAATTCAACCTGTGTTCTAGATGATATTGCCTCGCCATCCACCATGATGCTAATGCAGATATCAATGTGAGACCAGGTGCAATCCCACTCTCTCCAAATGGTTAGAGGAGACCCTTCTTCAACAGGGCCTTTGGTAAACTAGAAAAAGGTTCATTGAGAGGCAGTATTTTCTCACTGTGTGCTTCTGCCATTGGATCTGGAGTGGTGTCTTTGCCCTATGTGCTAGCACTTAATGGTTGGGCACTCGGATTTATAATTATATTAGTTTCCGCATTTGGTATGCATAATATTTTATGTGAATTTTTGGAAATAATTAATAAAAATCAGAAAATAAATTTACAAATATAATTTAAAGATAAAATAGAGTGATTATTCGAGATGAGTGCACTTATATTTTAGTAAGTAATTTGTTTATTACAATATCTTATATCATTCTACTTTAAATTCCTTTAAAAGTAGTAGTGTTATTTGTGCACATTTGCCTAATATTATTTTCTAATTACTCTTGTAAAGTTACATATCACGTATAATGGAATAAACTATCAACTAAAATGCGATGTTCTCAACACATAACCAAATTCACTAATCTGAAAATCAATATTATAAAACTCGATAAATATCAAGTGTGACCTGAAAATCTTGTAAAAATATATTAAATGTAAACATTATGAATACGCAGTTAATACTTTCTAAAATATATGTTGAAGTTTTTTTATCATATTGCTATTTTTAAATAACAAATTGCAGTTATATTAACTAGCGACTTCTTGTCAGTTACATTTTAATTTAAAAAATGAAATCCTAATATTTTGTATTTCATCAATATTATTAAGAAGTCTGATTTTGTAATATAGCTGTTTCTTTGAGTTTGTTTATGAATGCAGAGTCAGCTATCAAGGCAAGAGTCAATAATTTATCAAAACTCACTTTCCATGTTGGTGGAAGACGCTTAGAATTATTCTTGCAAATTAATATTAGGGATATCTTAAATTAATATAATTGTAAGAGTAAAAATAAAAATAATTTATTTGGACTAATTCATTTTATAAGGTTCTTTTGAGCTTTTAGTAAATGTATCTTTTTAATAAAAATATGATTGTCTCTAATTAAATTATTTTACTTCTTTTTAATTAATTTGCATTTAAAATTACTTTATAAATTAAAGCAAGTTAATAAAATGTGAATGTGTTTCCCATTAATATTCTAATTTATATGGTTGGTTCTTGTATTGGTTATCAAATCATTAGTATGTATTAATTTGCGATTATTTAAATTTCTTTTAGTTACCACTCTCTTCAAGAATGTTTTGACTTAAATCGGAGTACATGACGAGGAATTCATGACAAGTTGAAAGTTCAGAGCTGCAGTTGGTGCACCAATCGCTGCAGTTATTTTACTTTCAATGAGTTTAATCAAGGACATGAGTGGCTTCAGATAAATCAGTTTTGCTTCAATCTTCGCACTTTTCTACACTGGTATAGTTCTTTTAGTGGAAATGCCAGATTACATTCAAGCTAATTAGGCAACTGCCATAGTAGAGGCCTTTATTATAGATTGGGACTTCTTCACTGGAGCTTGCATTACTTTCTTCGCTTACACTTGCCAAGTTTAACTACTGCCCATTTACCCTGAGCTTATAAACCCAGTAGAGAGAAGAATTAAAAAAATCATTAGTATTTCAGTTATAGTTGATGTCGCTTTCTATATGGTGATTGCAGCAGCTGGCTACTTCTCTACTTTTGACAAAACTGCCAGAGTCGTACTTGATAGACCTCCACTACATGGAGACAGAGATGATGCCATTTTGATTTCTTAAATTTTAATTATGATGGTGCTCTTTGTGGTGTTGCAGTTAACTACAATCCATTCAGAAATCAAGTGTTCTATATGTTCTTTAAGAAATCGGATTTTTCATTTTAAGAATAAGTTCAATTAAAAGCTAATAGATTTTTATAGGAATATGCTTTTTACATCCATCTTCATTACATTCACTTGCTTTGTTGCTATTATCTATCCAAATATTTTATATGAAAAGTACTAGAAAGTTGATTTAATTTTTCATGATAATTCTATCTTCCTTAGAAATATCTTCCTTCCTTAATACCAAGAACCATTTCCTCAAACGATAAACGATCCTCATACAGATCTCTAACTCCATCAGCTTCTTCCATGTCGACATCTTGCATGTCTTTTTCATCAGCAAATCCCATAAAATTAAGTAAATCTGGATTGCTCTCTTAGTTCATAATGATAAAGTCCTCCATGGTGATAATTCCCTCTTGTTAAGGACATTTGTTCATCTTAAGATATTCCTGTTTAGATTTGTAACTATCTGTCAGAAGAAAAATATGATTGTTTTGAGCGACGCCTTGCAAGTGATCAGAGTACCATTGAAACACAGCGGTAAGTTTAGTCTTCATTTTTATGTCTAGTCCCTTAACCTTGAGTAAACTCTCTTAGACGTAGGTTTCAGTGAAGTTTTCATTATAGAGATAATAGATTTGTCTGGATTCCTACTCAGTAAGATTTTTTAGGCCGTGAAAAGCCTGAATATTCTTTCTATTGATGTACTTAAAAACGGAGTCAGTTAAGATGATGTTTGAGAGGGCATTGCAATTTTCAATGAAATCAAATTTATTCAAAGTGAAAGAATGATCTATGATATATACTCATTGGGGGAATTTCTAGTCTTCTTGACTCAAAGCGATGCTAGACTTAACTCCAGCTAATTTCCTTAAGTTATAGTATTGTAGGAATACATTCGATTTGGGAAAATAACTAGTAAATTAATAAATAACAATTATAATGCGTGGCAGTTAATTTTCTGGAAACCCTGACAATATGGTACTTTTTCCATAGAGAATTCAAATTAGCTGGACTTTACTATTGGCGGTACCCCTCTATCGCAATGTAGAAACGAGATAAATCGACTTTAATTTTTTGTCATTTGTTTAGTTGAATTTAATGCCAAAATTAAAGTCAATTTATCTCGCTTCTACAATGCGATAGAGGGGTACCGCCAATAGTAAAGTCCAGCTAATTTTAATTCTCTATCGAAAAAGTACCATATTTCAGGGTTTCCAGAAAGTTAACTGCCACGCATTATAATTGTTATTTATTAATTTACTAATTATTTTCCCAAATCAAATGTATTCCTACAATAATAAATTGCAATCTAAAGAATATTTGAGCTACAATTAAAAACAGTAAAACTTCATTTCATTTATTACATTACCGAATTTATAATAAAAAATATAAATCAATACGCACTTATTCAATTTGTACTCATAAAGTGTTTTACAATTTAAAAACTAAGAGTGCTCATTTATCCCTATCATATGAATAAATATCAGCTATATAAAAAGATAAAACAAACAATTAAGTTATTGAATTAATTGCCCAGAAAACAAATTTTAAACAATTTACATTTAAATTGATTTAAATTTAATTTGTTGATGTTTAAAGATTAAATAAGAAAATAATAATTATAAATACAAATTTTATTTGTAAAAATAAATTTACTAAAAGACAAGTAATATTTGGGTTTTGAATAATTAAATTGGCTTACTATCATTAATACTAAATTACAAAATATTTATAAATAAACTAAAATAATATTTTTAATAAAAATCAAGAAATTGAAATTTCACAAAGAGTAGAATATCAATAGTTTTATATAATTGAATCATAATAATGTTATTAAATTGTAAATTTTGATTAAATTGACTTATATTTTTCCCAATTAAATTAAAATTTAAACAATAGTATCACAGAATGGGCAGTTCTTAAGGCCACATAGAATATCTTGTCTGAGATACTATTCCTCAATTTGTCTGACAATTTTGCCATTTTAAAGTTTCCTGAACTTCACAGTAAAACCTTTTAATTCCTTGAATGTTGATCATAAATTAAAATTAACATATAATTAATAAATATCATATCTATACATTAATCATTTAAACATTTTTAATTTTTCAAAATTTAAATTAAAGAATTTACAAATGCAATTTTAATCTGACGTATTCTATTTTTTTATTATAATTGTTAAATATTTTTTTAGAGATTTTAATGATTTAAAGAAAAAACTTTGACAAAAATTTCTATATCAGCAATTATTATTATAATTATGAAAAAATTAGTTCGAAGATTAGAATTTAACTAAAAATCTAAAAATATTCTTATGTGCTTATTATATTGTAATTTTGGGGGTTAGTGTTTACTCTTTTGGTAGTAAGCAACATATTTAATACTAATTATAAAAATTACAATATATCTTATACTTTCATTTATTTCCCCTTTTATTTTAACACTCTATTAGGGTTTTTCAATGATGATTTTCTTTTTAATTAATAATTAATGTTGTCTATTTAATTAAGAAATCAAACTCTCTTCTTTTTCTTTGACTTCTTGGAAAGAGCCCCACTCAAATTTTACTCATCCTTGGACTCCTCCTACTGCTGATTGTTTCTTTTCTTGGGCAACTAGTCAAATTGCTGGTTGTTTGATTTGCCTCTGAAAAGGAGCTTTATTTGCCTTCTGAATTCAATGCTGACTGCTAAAATCTCTATCTTCACATTTACTTAAACATAACATCAATTAATTGTAATTAAATTCATTTTCATAAACTCAAATATATATAAAAATATAAATGTAAATACAAACTGACCTTTAAAGAAAAAAGACAATTTTTAGAATTTAACAAACTTAATAATCTATTTTTTAATTTAAAAAACAGAAATATTACTATAAGTAAAAATATTTTATTGATCATTAAAAATAATAGTCCAGAAAAAAATAAGAATAATATCATGAAAAACAAATTAAATAGCATTATAAACTTTTATACAGATATTTTCTCCTTTATAATTACTAATATTTATTTATGATAAAAACAATTATATTTTGATTGTCAAATGCTTTGAGTACAACTCCATTATTGATAATTACTACCTCTTGTCACCATCTACTACAATCTTAACTTCCTCTTCCTCCTGAATAAGTCCTTCAATTCCATATTTCATGATCATGACATAGGCACCTGCCTTGGAGATTTTCATAATTATAGCATATTCAATTACATCCTATTAGTTCCTCTCTCTAAGGCCCTTAAAGAATAGATAAGTGTTGAACTGAACAGAAGCTTAACTTGCCAATGCTGCCATTCTGTTCTTACGGTTCATTTAATCACACTATCTAGCCATCTCAAATTTATCGGTCATCTCATTTGTCAAGGATTATATATCAATGGCTGCGGCTAAAAGTCTGTGTACTAGAACATCATCATATCTTCTAATTGGAGATGTGAAGTGGGTATAAACTGGCACTGCTAAACCATAATGGAATACTTCTTAGATATCGAAATCTGCAAGGCAGAAGTAGAATTAAGAAATAATAAAAACAAAACTGCCTGATGCATGCATCTGGTTGCCATTATTCTAACAATCTTATTGAAGTAAGGATCATTAGGTCTCTCTGCTCTATCCAAACTATCAGCGAAACTCTTTGAACTATCTAATGTCATTTCAAAGCCATATTTAGCTAACTAATCCACAAATTCAGCAACTTCCTTTTACTTTGACTGAGGATGTCTTCTGAGTATGGCAAATGATGGATAATGCTAAACTATCTTCTCAGCAACTGCTATGTTAGCTATAAGCATGAACTCTTCAATCATGAAATGAGTGTCCACATGTCTGTATTCTGTGACGTCAGTAGGTGTTTCATGGTTGTCATAAAGTTTGAAATTTAGTTCTGGAGATGCCAGAGTCAAGGCACCTTTAGCAGTTCTTATGTCTCTTAGAACTCTTGCTATTGTCAATAATCTTCTGAGGGATTCAGTTAACTCGGTCTTAAAAATATGAAAAAAAATAATCTTATTATTGGGATCATTGATCATATCTTGAGCCGTGTAATAATCCAAAGCAGTTGCTGATTTGATTACTGATTTGTGAAATGAACTTTTAGCAGGAGTGATTTCTTGCTATCGATTTTCCAAATAACACTAAACACGAGTCTTTCAGTTCCACCTCTTATTGAGCATAAATTTTCTGTAAGTAACCCAGGCAACATATCAGTTCAGAAGTGCATCTCCTAGCTGCTTCTTTATCAATTTCTGAACCTGCTTTCACAAAATGAGTGACATCTGCAATATTTACAGCAACTTCATAATTTCCGTATGGTAGTATTCTGCAATGCAAAGCATCATGACTATCTTTACAACCAATAGGATCAATACTGGCAACTAATAGATGTCTGATATCAAGTTTTTTCCTAAGGAATTTTCCAATTTGCTCCATCAGTTGGCAAACATTAAAGCACTTTGTTACTAAATGGTCTTGTGTCTACATTGAACTCATGAAGTACCATTTCTCCCTCAGTTTTTATGCTTCCTTCTTCTCCAATAATTTTGACAAACTAGCCTTGAGGCAAGGGAGAATTTTATTGTCCAAGTGCTGAATCTTAAAATGAATCTCTTGCTTTCAAGGGCTTCTGGTCTTGCAGATTTTACAATAGCTTAATGCATATGTAAATTGAAAGGCACAAAGACTCTGTAATTAAAGTAGTCTTTTTGTTCAACTCGCAAGTTCTTAAGGAAAAGTTCAAATTTTCTAAGGGTTTCTTCAGTTTAATCAGAGTTCTTAATATCATAAAATTGCAAATGCTGACCAATTTATGGTAAATCTTAAATGAATATAAGGATTAATATAAATTTAGTATCAAAATAATTTTGTATTTATATAATGATGGAGCCAACATAAGTCTTATTCATTTTCTCAAGTACTCCTCTAACTCTAGCAATCACTCTTTTTTGCTTCTCATTGTTTATCTTTTCAATAAGATTCAGTCTTTGTCTATTAGATTCCTCTAGATTCTAAAGGTCCTCTTCAACATGGACCTCATCAGCTTTATCCATGTACTATACTGCAGACTGCTCTAGTATATTAACGGGCTGACTTGACTTGTAATTCAAAATCCCTTGAGGTTCAGGTAGTACTTCTAAGCACACAATGTCTCCATTAAAAGCTCTATTTTGATCTTATAATCTAACCACCAACAAGTCTTAATTTAGGTATTCAATTGCAACAGTAGCTTCTTCCAAAGTTGTTCTTGAAACATTCAATCTTTAATAGGATCTTAATAAAGAAGATCAATTTATAATGTTGAATTAACAGATAATTTACAAAATTAAAATGAATGAAAATACACAGGAGTCAACTCAGTCTTCTTTAAATATTGATTCCTTATAACTTTAATGGGCTGAATATAACATGATAGCTTTGACTTTAAAACTACTCTTTATATCTATTATATTTTTGTTTCTGTTCTGTATATTCTCAGTATTCACAAGATATAGCTTAAAGCCTATAATAAAAGAAGAAACAATCTATAGAAAATTAATCTCATCATTAATGAGGCAACTGGATGATTCTGAAATATTATTGCAGAGCTCGTAAGATGGAAGTAGTAAAAATAGCGAAGAAAGAGATTAAATGTTAAGTTAAAGCTTCTAATAAAGTATGGCTAAATTTCCACTGGGGTCAAGATAAAACAGGTATATGTAAATTCCTGACAATTTAAGGAAACCAAAGAGGGGTAAATAAATTTTTGACAAGCAATCAAGTGGAATTTAAAAGAGAATTAGTAAATTTAGAGTCGAGTCCAGTTAAGTTCATGATTCTAAAAGCTATAATAGCAATGGGAAATTTAATGGAGAAAGTTATCCCACAAAATTCGATAGAGATGAATAAGAAAATGAAGATAATTACTAATTGAAAGTTAAAGGGCCAGATGTATTGGCGACAACATTCACTTTTAGACAGGAAAGATATTAGGGTACAAAATATGCACTTTCATGGATTGCCATTTTATTTATTGGGCTATCTTTACTACCCCTAGTAGCCATAGACTGGATAGATGTATTTATAGCTATAGTAATTTTGATTATTGTGTTCTTTGTCTAACTTGTAGCAATTATTTATCAAAATAATAAGCACATATTTACCAAAAAATTCGCTTAAACAAACATGTCATTCTACATAAACTTTTTGCATAAAAACGCAATCAGTTTTGATCAAATGAACTTAGTTGATTCAAGTTAGCTCTTACCTAAAAAGGTTATTGCTACTATTAGATTTTTTAGTGAAAACCATTATTCTTTGGATCGATATTAGGAATCTTAATTTTCTCAATTCTAACGCCGGTATTGGTAGATGAGGGATATCTTACAAAGTACGACGAATATTCTTCGAACTTTCTTGTCAATGATAAGTATGGGTTTAGTTCAAAATTTCTAAGAAGTCTTGATGAAGGAAGCTGCGAAGGTTCACTATCTTAAGAGCCATGCCATGTCTACACAACCGCTTCTGAGCCAGATCCTTCTCAAAATATTATAATAAATTTTCATTTAGCTAAAGATACTTGTGGATCTTATGATTGCAGTCCTTATATAGTTTATTGAAAAATTGGTACTACTAATCAGTCCTATGTTCTTTATAAAGAGGCTTTTAGAATCAGACATGCTTACTTTGATCATTATGGGGAATATAAAG
Source organism: Oxytricha trifallax (assembly GCA_000711775.1). Lineage (NCBI taxonomy): Eukaryota > Ciliophora > Spirotrichea > Sporadotrichida > Oxytrichidae > Oxytricha > Oxytricha trifallax. The sequence goes on from ARYC01017758.1 coordinate 65,065, forward strand.
CTTAAAGAAAGACCTATAGAATATATTTAGAAAATTTAGAGCCTGGTAGAGATTATAGTTTCAAAATAAATTACAATAAGACAGACTATTAATCGACAAGATTTAAATTTAAAATTCCTAATTAAATAATAGGAAACAGTTCACTAAAAATTTCAATAGAGAGACGAATGTCCCTAAATTATGAATCAGTTTAAATGGATTAAATCTTAGGAAGTTTTAATATTGATCATGCCCTGATATCTGGTTATTTGATATTCGACTATGGTTAGAAAACATGTTTTCATTAATGGGATAGATTTTTGAAAAATTGGTAATATAAAATCATCAGTAGCCAAGGATCTTTGATAGCTTCAATTATTGCACTATCAAAATCTGAACTAGATTTTTAACCTTTTACTCTGACTAATGAAAATTCTTTTAAAGAAAACGTTTTCTTGACATTTTCCCTTAAAAATTCTATGAGCCAAATTAAAAATTGATAAGCTAAATTATTTACATAAAATTGGTGATTAATTGTCAATTTATACTTTTGATCCTGGCTACCTAGATTCGTTTGCTCCTAAATCACAATAAACTTTGTGGCTTAAAGCTAATCTCCTGAATGATAGCTCCTCTATAAAAATCTTTCATTTCAATGATCATCGAGCAGCTAGAAACAAAGAAGAAGTGAAAGTTTTCTAATAAAATTTGAGATTTCTACACTAAACTTTAAACTAAATCCAAAACATCAAGAAGTCTGATTAAAAATAGACAGATCAAACTTAAAACTCAACATAAGACTTGAGAGTTAAATATTTAATATTCTAAGAATATATGTTCAAGCTAGAACAAGGTACAGACAGAATTATTTTACTAGAAAACGGTATATGGGGCATGATAGATGCTGAAAGATCTGTATGGCTTTTGACTTTTAATTAAGAAAACGTTAACTTGTAGATGATTAACGATCAAAAGCAAGTAATTAAAGATTTAATTGTATAGTATTTTATTTGACTATCATAGTTTTCCTACACAATATTATCATTACAGTTTGGATCTTGTTTTATAAATGCATGGGTTTTTTAAAACTATCAATACTCCTTCTTTTTAGATTTGTTGAAAGAAAGATTGACTCTATCTCCATCTATCTCCATCTATCTCTAAATTTGGAAGTGTATAATTTAAAGAATCTCTTTAATCAGATTATCTACGACTTATGAATTTTGGGTTTTATTTTGATTTTCTATTCATCAATATTGTTTCAACTGTAATATTTAAGTAAAAATTTTTATAAAATTACTGGTTAGATATCATTTGTTTTTTTAATGTATTTTACTATATTGTAAAGCTTCATATTCTTCAAACACATGAAAAATTAGTAAAGCAAATTGAGTCATTTATTTGATTATTGCTTACTAAAATGAAAAAAAATTATTTCCTATTTACATATAATAAACATGACTTGTTTTTAAATTAACATTAGAAATATAAAATATAATTTAATAATATATTATTAAATTAATAATATAAACTTTCATTTTTCTTTTCGAAGAATATTAAATGAATCAAGTTTTCTTACTTTTATTTTTACTATAAATCTTAATACTCAGCTGGCACACTCTGCCTTCTATTTCCAATCGATTAACTCCTTATTGAATTTTGATATATCTTATACTATTATAGTTCCTGTATCTCTTTCTATAACTATACATAGCTAGGTGGCATGATCTTGCTGAATCCTTTATAAAGCAGTTTCGATCCCAGATTCTATTGCAAAAGTTAAATGTTCTCGTAGTTCTTTTGTTATTTTAGGAATTTATTGTACTTTTCAAGCTCAAGAGAAGAGGTTTGAGTTGGGTGGACTCTATTTTGCTGTTTTAATTTGTCATTATTAAATTAGTTGAGATAGTCAAATACAAAAGACAATTTGGAATATAGATCCGTGGATGTTAGAGAAGATTACATTTGATTATTTAAGAAATTGATTGACATTTAAATTATTATTTTTTTTTTTAAAGATATACTCTATATTATATTCAACTTATTTATTACTTACTTTTTAAACTTGAATGCTCTTATCATACTCTTTATTATATTTAATCATCCCTAACTTTTATAATTTTCATTAATCCTTTTCTAATTTTTACTGCTCTTCTCATAAAATGGAAAGAGTTTAATATCATTCTCTATTATCTTTTCTGAATAAATAGAATGATTGCATTAATTTTATGATTTTTCTTATAGATCTGTTCTCTCCAATTATGGATGATCAATCTCTATAATCTTTGCTAGATAAGCAGCTCAAATTTATAAACTTACTCCTCCTCTATGACTAGTGAAGCTATGCTGATTTATTTAAAACCACTTCCTAGGTCGTTTCTTTACGATACTTTAGCTAATATTTGGACACCTTAACAAATATTAGTACTGATTTCTTTCTTAAACTATAGCTTAAAGTTCTCACAATTTTAAGTGATTTACTGTTGCCTTTTCCAATAAAAATCCTCTAAATTTGATTATTAGAGTAGTTAAGCAGTTTCCTTACGAACTGCTTTGACACAGTCTCTCATTGATGAGCTGAAAAATCAAATGAAGTCTAGTTATTCTTTTGATGTTATTGTTTCTTATTATTTAAAGTCAGATTAGATTTTTATACAGTGGATGGATTAGTCATATTCATTTTAGATTTCTAAAATTACGATTAATCCAGAGTTTTCACACTTTAATGCTAATAATTTTGAAGTTAAGTCATCCTTAGCAAAGACACAGCACTTAAGTTAGCAGAGTTAGAACTATAGCTCATTTATTCATCAATTAAAAATTTATTTGCAAGTAACTGCTGATTTATTGGAGATTTAAATTGATTGGTTAGTGGTAGATCATTCAGATTGTTTTATGACTAGGAAGTTAAAATGCTTATGTTAGAGTTGTAGTTCATTATAGTTTAATGCTGTTAGATTGAACTTATTGAGCTATAATGATAAAATGATCATATATGAGATATGATAAATTAAAAGTATTTATTTATTTTTATAAATTTTATATTACTTTTTTTAAAGAATTATTTGTTGTTAAATTCAAAATTTATTATTATAATAAATTTAGTGTTATACAAATATCTATTAAAGTTTAAATAATTTTTTATGATAAATTATTTTTTAGAATATTATATTTGACATTATTTTGTAAAAATAAATGAGTAATTACTTATATTATAATAAATTAGCACTGAAGATATTAAGAAAACTATAAACATTGAAAAAAATTAAATCATTTTAATTTGTTTTATTGTTTCATTGTATAATTATATTAATAAAAACTATAATGATCCTTATTAAAATTAGAAATATTAATTCTAGATACACTATTTGATGATTTGTTCTGCCGACTGAGATTATTCTAATTAAATAAAGAACTAACATTTTCTTTCTTGTCTTATTTCTTCAATAATTTTGAATAAATTCCCTCAGTTTATTTGATTACAGATTGCTATCTTTAAACCAATTATTTCTTACTTTTATTTAAGTTTTAAATCTAGTTCTTCATTTTTAGTGGAGATTTATCTCTTTTGTATTCAGGTTAATTTTGTGATTTTTCTAGGTCATTTAACGATAGCAGGCTTTGCATGGATAAAGCTAAATTAAGGTGATCTTGATTTCTTATGGAAGATGATGAGTAATTATAATCCAAAATGCTATTTTTCATATTTAAATTTTTAATTTAATCAATCATTTCGTTCTCATATATATTTAAATTACATATTTATTGACTAATGGGCTGAAATAAATTAAATTTTCTTAAGAAATGAATACTTATCATTAATTAAAGAAACAATTATAGATTTGATATAATTCATTATTCGTTAGCTCTCTTTGTTCTTTTTGTCATACTGCTGCTGCTGTATCTCTTAATACCAGCTCTACCTAAACTTTAATTCTAAGCATTTACATCAGCTCTTAAAATCTATGACCCATGGAATTCATTGTCACTTAAGAATGATTTATTCCCAATTTCATCATTTTTACCTCCATCCATGTTTTCAGCTTCAAGCTGATCATTGTAACTTTTCAAGAAATTTTCTATTTCAAGCTTTTCAGTCATTTTTTTATTTACATAGGTTAGGGTGCTACCTGCCTCTTCAGGCTTGATTGAAGTTAAAAATTTGTTGCCGAGTCTTCTCTCAGTTAATATGTCTTCACGTTCGAATTGCTTGATTGATTTAGCTGCGGTTTCATCAGTGAAAATATCCTAAGTTTATGAGAGAGCCTGATTCATTTTTGAGATTTCTTACTGATCTATTTCGTATTATTTTAGTAGCTCATTGTAATACTCGATATCTTTTTCTTAAGAGTTATCGTTAAATTCTACATCTATAATATTTGAATCTTCTCTTGGAGCTAGATTTCCTCTTCCACCCTTAAGTTACAGCTCAAATGTATATTTGTAAGTTTTGTTGTCTTTGGCTTCTCTTTTCATTTTTAGCTTAACTTTTTGTATTTAATTTTGTTTTTAGGATAGTTTCTTCTAGGTGCAGGGATATAATGCAAGTAATTCATTGTATACTGGATCATCATAGAGTGGAATACCTTTCTCTAAAGCTTTCATATACATCATAACTCTAGCATAATCGATTTTTCTCTGAGCTTTAATCATATATAACTCCTATTTTTCACTTAAGTTTCTTGGCTGATCCAAATCCTCATCGTCATTAATTGAACTAAGTGATTCAAACGAAAAGGATGGGTCTTTTTACTCTTCTTCCATTTCTTGCATAGCTTTCTAAAGTTTGTGTCTCTCTACGGGGTCAATTGAGGGCTTCAAATTTCTAATATGTCTATCGAACTTCATATTAATCTTTGACACATCTGAAAAGTACATTTATATCAATTCTTTCACTGATTTGTTAATTAGTTCGGGAGGCATTGGAGTTCCGTCAAGGGAGTAGCAAATTGATGAATTTGGAACAAGTTCATCCTAGGTCTTTGTTCACCTTAAGGAGTAATAAACACTTTTTCTTTGCGAAGTTTCACTGGCAAATAGTCTTGATTTAAATTACTTTACAGCTCATCCACTTTATTTCTGGTATTTGGATATTCTTTAGCTATCTACTCTAAGCGCATGTATTACTCTCAAATTAAATATAGCTATTATTGAATGTATTAACCTCATTGTTAAATCATTAAATCAAACAGTACTAAACTGTGTCTTCCTCTTTTTCAGCTAATGCCAGAGGTGATGTAGGACCTTTGCCTTAGTTAGATTTCACTATTTGATCTCTAATTGCCTTAGACTATATGAACGATGGGACAGATCCATCCTCAAGTTAAGTAGCAACGCCAAGTTCTATCTAACTCTCAAGAAGTACAGACTTTCTTTTCATATGTCTCTCAGGATCCTCTCCAAGCTGTTCTTTCTGCATATTTCTGAATGTGACTCTCACTATATCTTTATACTTTTCTAACACATCGTTTAGCAGTGTGAAGTATCCTAGTTGAGTATTGGCTTCAATAAAGAGTTCTCTCCAAAGTTACAAATTCTCAGGTGTTTCCTATTCTTACTAGAATAATTGACTAAGATCAACTCTTACACTTGTTTAATCAATTCCCTATTTTATCCTATTATTGATGTTTATTTCAATTTGACGTAGAAGTGAATTCATTATAACGTTCAAAATTTGGTACTAACGTAGCTAATTAACAGCGAATGTATATTTTCTCTCTACTTTCTAGTCAATCTTCTTCATTGTGACCTCATATGACTCGATAATATAAACAAATGTCAAGTAAAATAAAGGATTAATCTCTTTTTATTGAGAGTATTTTTAGTTTTAAATATCTCTTCCACTTGCAGGGATATGTTCAAACGGTCCACATCATCAAAGAAAACTTTCGTCAATATTCTTTTGTAGGGCAGGTTAATTTATTAATATTTCTCTAAGAGTTCCTGCTTTGTATATTCTGAAGCTTCATCATAGTAAATCCCATTAAAAATTTTATCGAATAGGCTCATACACACTGTCCATTCATTAAAAATTAAAAAAAGATGTAATCTATATTATTTATAAAATTAGTTTGTGATTGATCATGTAAAGTTGAAACTCTCTATCATATAAATGAGTTATTATAGTTAACTTTTCTAGTATTTCATCGAAGGGTGGTTTATTTTCAGCATTAAAATCTCTCGAATAATAATATACAGAAATAAACATTTTCTTTATATAGTTTTGTGCATTTTCTCAAAAGACTCGCTTGGAAGTCCAATTCCTTCGAATATATTTCGTTTGAATATTTCACTCTAGTGTAACTTTTAAAATAGCTTAAGCTTATCCTATTTTATATATTCTATCAAAATTATTTAGAAAAAACTTTTCAAGTGATGATGAACATCTTGTGGATGCTCAACTGGTAAGGTATGATTTAAAAGGGTATCTTTATGATACTACTGAGTGATATCAAGGAAAATATCCATTAATTCTTTTAAATCCATGTTATAAGCTAGGTCTTCTAGCACTAATAGAGGATTAGGTCTACCAAAGAAAAGTTTGATGTTTGGCTCAGTACAAGCGTATTTTCCCACACTCAAATGAGGTCTTGCGCATTTACGTTTCAAAACTGAGTCTGCTTCGAAAACAGTATAGTCATTTTCCTTAATATCTCCAGGACCACCATCTTCTTCATCCCTCATAGGCTCTTCCTCTTTGTTCTCCAAGAAAAATCTGCCTGACTGATACATATCTTCAAAGTAAAACTTTGACAATTTCTTCTTGGCTAAAGTTTACTCTCCTGTGACAGAATCTATTTTTGGCTTTTATAGGTACTTCATATCACCTTTCTTTAAATGTTCCATGTCAGTATATGCCATCGACCCCAAAATATTCGTCTACAAATTAAATATTAAAACTTTTAATCATTCTTACATTTGGTGCTCTTTTTTCGATTTCATTAAGTAACTAGTCGTTACTATTGAAATCATCGTCTCTCATTCCAAATATACGTCCATGATTGCCCATTAAATACAAACTAGATTTTTATTGCTTACGATTTGGAATGAAATGCACAGTATAATGCAAATGAGCAGTTTTTCTCAATTCATCTCTTCCCTCCATTACCATACGTTTATAATGCTATTTATCTGAAGAAAAATTTAAATTTCCAGATTGCTTCGAAGACTTGTCACTCTTCAACAATTTAGACTTTTTCATTAGCTAATGCAAATATGATGGGTCCTAGGTGGGAGTGAAAGACTCGATTTAACTGATTCTTTGATGTGTTGAGAAATACCGAGTACTATTAGATAGTAGAAGCTTTTTCATTAAGTTAATTAATATTTATGGCTTAAATTTAATATAATTATTTAACATACCTAGAGAAATTACATAGCTATAAATTAATACCGATTTAAGAAATTATGATTAAATTATAGTCGAGTAAATCACATCACTATACAGAACTAGATCTCTAATGTGAGGAATTATTGGAGTTTATATTTTAGCTTGAATCAATTTAAGCCTGGCTTGATTCTTCATCATTATTATTGCTGTTTATGTTTAGTTTTTCAAATTCTTTCTGAACATTTGCCTTTTCTATTAAGTTAAAGTCATCCTGGCATTTCTATTGTTGTACTATGGTAACTTAACGTAAAATTTATGGTAACTTAACGTAAAATTTATGGTAACAATAATATACTTATTGCTGACCTAAGATTGTGACTGAAGATTGAATGTGAGATGGTTCAGTTTTACTCTCCTCAACTTTTGATTCTTCAATTATCGTTTCTTGAACATACTTTTTACTTGCAAATATTATCTCAAATTCTGGTCTAAAACCACCTCCATTTCCTTTCTTGCTCTTAAACAAATTCTTAGGTTTCTTTAAATCTTTGTTTATGTCAGATTTGAGCCTATCTAAAGCACTATCAAAAGTTTTATAAAAGTTCTTCAATATTCTTGGTAATGGATTAAGTTTTGCTTAATCTAAAATGGAGATGAGATAAGCTCTACCTACATCCTTGAATACCTCTGAATCAAAGACAGGGCTATTATAGCTTCCTCCAGCTCTATAGTATTCTGATGTGATATCATTGATGTGCGAATCTTCTTTCTTAATAATTGATATATTTTTCAGATCTAGTCTAGGCTTAAGAGTGTTGTTTCTCACTCCAGTGGCATAGTTACATTCCATCGTGAAGCAATAAGGTAATCTAGACACTCTAAAAGTAGCAGCTCGACCAGATGCATCTCTACCCATATTTTTTCCATCTTTTTTGTAGCTTGCTTCATCAGAGAAATTTGACCCTTGCAAATCAAAATTAATACAGTTTATAGACATTAGTTTGGCGAGTAAAATCTGCTCTACGTTTTAATTGTGATCTGGAATTGAATTACCACATACAAAACATCCTCTTTTAGATTTATGGCCATGAAAATCTGTGTAGTATTTTAATTTAAAATTTTAACTTGCATGTTGAATTGCTTTTATTGTTGCATAGATTGATGGTTAATCTCGAGGATTGGGATCAGAGTAATGTCTATTTAAATTATCACCTAGAGTATAGTGTTTTTAATTAATTTTTTAATCTATAATAAATTAAAATAAAGTATCGTTTCTCCAATATCCCCTAGCAACTCAATCACAATTTAAACAAGGAATAATTTTAAAGACAAAATTATCAAGTAAGAATTTTGAGTAGCGGTTTTTAAAATCCATTAATAAATCTAACATACCTTGTAGCATATAAGAACCAGGAGTCTCACCGCAATGAACTCTAGAAGTAACAAATATGCATAGCTTATCAAATAAATTTGGTAAACTATCCTGATCTTAATGAATTAAATTTTGATCCTAGATTTATGGTTCTTTTTCTTCCAAAATTCTTTCTTTAGAACTTAAAGTTATCAATTCAATATCTCTATCTTCAATGCTTTTTATCAGGATTTGTCTATGAAAGTATAGTTCTCCTTCCTCCCTAGTTTAGCTTTTAATCTATACTTCATTGATTGATCTGGTAATGTCTTCGAATGAGTAAGGGTAAGTAAATGCAAAGTAAAGTACATCTTTTAATTGTTAATCTTGCTTCAAAACTATGTTAAAAATACATCTACATTCCTTATTCTCCCTTTAAATGATCTACTTTTGGTTTAACTCTTTTCCACGGCTGTCTAAACATCATTTGCTTTTCTGATATGAATTTCTAATGTTATTGTTGAGTGAAATCAATGTAAACTGGCTTCAAACCATAGCCAATTAACTTGCCTTGATTATGATTACTCATATTTCTCACAGTGAATCTAAGAGTCTTTAAATCCTTAGGGAAGTTTGTCACACTAAAGAAAAACCATGTTCTATAGCTGTTTTCTTCAGAATATGGATGAGATTCAGGACAAATCCATAGTTCATAATCTTCCACTCCCTTCATATTTTCTATATTTTAGTCTTCAATCGCTTTTAATTCTTCTATACTTGATTGAGCCTGTTCTTTACTATCTTCTTCTAAAAATCTGTTTATAGCTTGAGCTTAAGTATCTACAGGATTTTAAATAATCTATGAGTTTGATGCTTTATGGCATTTCCAAAGATTACCAGAATCGAAATCACTCGATTTAATTAAACTATTATCAAAAGTAAAGATATTTCTTTATGGATGCAAGTTTTTGAGTATTTCTTTCTCAGTTGACAACATTTTGAATTTGAATATCTAATTTTTAATTTTATTATAATATTCTTGCTATTTATTCTATTTATCTTTAATAGTCTGTTATCAGTACATTTAGAGGGATGTGTGTGTGTTTAAATTTGAAATTAGAATTATTTAAAATGAGAGACAATAAAGCACAAAGGAATTTATAGCAGGCTAACTAATAATCTTAAGGATAAGAAATATAGTAATAATTTCAATACTTCTAGTAGTAGAGAGATTCCAAAATTTCAATATCATCAAGTTAAATTGCTGACATACAAAGATAAAATGAATACTGACAAAACTCATTAGATTTGGAGAATCAAAGTTAAATTAAATTCTGTTTAGAGTTGCTATAAACTTTATTTGATTAAAAATATTTCTACTTATCTTAATTTTATATAAAAATTTGTCAAAAATTAAATACATTATAAGTTAATTTATTTTTAATTAATTTGAATCTTTATATAAATTTATTTAAGTAACATTTTATTTAGGTGGATTTATTTCACTCTAAGCTATAGTGAAATCTAGTTAAAGTAAAATCCATCAAGAAAAATAAAAATTTTATTTTTTATTTATCATTTTAAATAAACTTTTATTGTAATTAATTAATTTTTTTCTTAAAATTTTTTTTAAATAGTAATAGCCAAATGCACAAAACACTCAATCATAGTAAAATTTAGACTAATCAATTGGTGCTGTAAGTGCGGAAAGCTCAATGCTTAAAAGATGGATCACTATTAAAGATTTGAATTAAATGGTAAATTCATAAGGCGGTAATTAAAATCACAATTAACCAGAGAGTCAAAATTTGAGAAAGAGTAAAATAAGACAACCCACAGTCAAAACCCAAAAACCCTTTCAGAAGTTATATTGAGATTTTGATTGATAAAAGTAGACTATTAGTGCATACTTTATTAGGGTTTTAATAGGGTTAATGTAGGGGTTTAATGTTTAAATGTTAGTAATTTAAGTGAGTATATGCGAGGTTTGGGGTCAGTTTATGATAGTGTGTTCATAAATTTATTGTTTAAGTTGCGATATGGATGTGATGAATATAGTGAATAACTCAAGTTTGTTCAGATTTATACGTCTATAGCAAGGCTACTCCAAAAATCTCCTGCAACTGTGAGGTCTCACTTTCTATTAGCATTGAATTTAAAGAGATAGCAGCTTAATTCTAAGCCTAGACCTCTAAAATTTTAGCAGAATCATATCGAATATCTTATTAATGATAAGACTCCTAAATACTGGGCTCATTACTCTCTAGCCTAGAGAGCTGTGATGTCTCATCGCCAATTTCCTGAGCTTCACATATCGACTTAATCGATAGCTAATATATATAAAAAGAACGGAATATCTTACAAGACAGTCAATCGCATTAAGAGAGTGATTTAATTTAATGTTCCATTTTTTAAGACTAGTTTAAATTATATATTCGATTAAATGCAGAGTTCTTAAGAGCATAATATAAAGTTCATACACACAGATAAAGCTGAATTTACATTCAATACTTTTATATCAAGGTCTTGGTATAAAAGATATAGCAACTTAGAAGTATATGACTATAAGGTTAAGGAGTAAACACATGCTATTCGTGGTGGAATAAGTGAAGATAGTGGCCTCAAGACTTATGTTATTCACCCTCGTTCTATAAAGACTGAATAATATATTAAATTCTTGCAATAACTCAGAGATAAGTAAGCTGACTAAGAAATTATTCTATTCGTTGATAACTTGTCAGTTCATAAAACTAAAGACTCAAGGAAGGAATATGAAAGGCTAAATACAACACCTGTATTTAATGTTCCTTACAGCCCTTAGTTCAATGGAATTGAATTATATTGGGGGTTATTGAAAGGTCATTATAATAAATTGCTTCTCTACCATCTGATGCATGATTTAAAGATAGATACAGTCGATTTTATTAAGAGTGCTGCTTAGAAAGTCAGCGATGAGAAAGCTAGAGTATGCGCAAGAGAAGGGAGATTTTGTGTATATAAATAAGTTTTAGATTTAAACGAATGAATAAGATCACATATTAAATTTGCCCGTAAAATTATTTGGCTTCTCTTTCTTTGCTTCCACTTAAGGCTTGCTTGGGCCTATGTTTCTTCTCTTAGTGCCAGCTCCTGCATCTATGTTCATCTCTTCTGGCTTTTATAAATCTTTGAAGAGCCTCTTACTCAATTCATGTTTTACTTGAGACTTTCTCTCTCTTTTTAATTTGCTGCCTCTTTCATCAAGTATATAGCAATACCACGTTTTTCTATAAAGTTAGAAGACTAAGCTTACTTGAGATGAAAGGATGCTTTTGAAGTTCCTACAGCCAGGTATCACTTATTTTAATACCTGCTTCTCTTTTTCTTCAGGAGAGATGCTGTAGCGTTTCTTATGAGCTTCTTAAATAACTTCATTTAAGTACTCAGGTTTCAGAGTTGCAAGAACACCAAAGAAGAAGTTTCTCTCTGAAAACTTATTAGAGAGCTGTAGCTTTGATGGAAGGTAGATAGCTAGGTCTGGATCACTCATAGCATCGTCATATAGGTTTGTTAAAGCTTTTTTTTCTTCACTCAGTAAGGCTTTTAAGAATTAGATTTTAGTTCCCTCCTAAGTGGGCAAGAACAATCCAATTATAATGGATTTATTAATCTTACTTAAGAACTTACCTTGCTATACCAAATATCTATAAAGGTCCTCTTTACTTCGAATTTCCTATTAAATCTTGAGATTAAATTCTCTGAATTGCATCATTCATAGACTTCATCTTGCTTCCTCTTTCTAGAAATGTTAATAAAATTTTAAAATTATGGATATCCATTCTAAGTTTATTAAAATCTTACTACTAAATAGGGAGGACCTACTGGAGGTCAACCTTGAAAAGATATGCGGAGAAGCCTTGAAAAAGTTGCTCCAAGTTTCACAGATTGATTTCCATTTTTATCAATCTATCTCATTAAATTGCTCCTAATAATGTTTAATTATTTTAGGAGGTCCTCAAAATTAAGTTCAAACTTGATTTGGAGGACCTCCTCGAGAAGCAAAACTTCATTAGGAGTATTTTAATTTACTAAAATGTATAAAATTCTCATAAAACATGTAAACTTACAGTCTTTTATGGTTAGTTAATTTTCTAACCTCTTAGCCAAGAATCTACCAGAGTGTCTTTTACTCGACTATTATAGTATGTATACCTAGGTGAATTAAATCATTATTATAATAAAATATATCAGCAAACTAAAATGAGCGCTAACCTGTTAAGAAGAGCGGCATAACTTGATCCAGCCAATAAAAGCTATCATTCCAGCAACCAAGAAAGGTAGAGACCAAAGACGCTTGTGCTCAGTGGGAGCCTACTTATGACAACTTTGACCAGTCAAGCTTTGATATATAAATAAAAATTAAGGAGGAGTATATCAAAGAAGCTGTGCAAATTGAGGAGGAGGTTAAACAACCCGCCATAGAGCATTAATAAATACCAGCCAAAGTTGACTATTAAGCAAAGAATGCAATAAAGTTTTCCCTTACAAGTCAACTTATAAAAGACACTTGAGAGAGATATACACAACGATATGCCAAGGTTATATCTCAAGCATTAAAAGAAAGATGGGAAATATATCTTTGAGTTCTGTGAGAAGCCATATTCTCATACAAGAGACCTCAAAGTGCACTTAAAGAAAAAGCACAATTAAAGTTTTTTCTTTATTCATGAACCTACAGGGAATAGATTCCTCTAAAAGAGAAGATCAAGAAACCCAGT
>ARYC01017759.1:0-19074 GCA_000711775.1 Oxytricha trifallax
TTTAGATTTAAACGAATGAATAAGTTTACATATTAAATTTACCCGTAAAGGGATTTGGCTTCTCTTTCTTTTCTTCCTCTTAAGGCTTGCTTGGGTCTATGTTTCTTCTCTTAGTGCCAGCTCCTGCATCTATGTTCATCTCTTCTGGCTTTTATAAATCTTTGAAGAGCCTCTTACTCAATTCATGTTTTACTCTAGACTTTCTCTCTCTGTTTAATTTGCTGCGCTCTCTTTCATCAAGTATATAGCAGTACCAGGTTTTTCTATAAAGTTAGAAGACTAAGCTTACTTGAGATGAAAGGATGCTTATAAAGTTCCTACAGCCAGGTATCACTTATTTTAATACCTTGCATCTCTTTTTCTTCAGGAGAGATGCTGTAGCGTTTCTTATGAGCTTTCTTAAATAACTTCATTTAAGTACTCAGGCTTCAGAGTTGCAAGAACACCAAAGAAGAAGTTTCTCTCTGAAAACTTATTAGAGAGCTGTAGCTTTGATGGAAGGTAGATAGCTAGGTCTGGATCACTCATAGCATCGTCATATAGGTTTGTTAAAGCTTTTTTTTCTTCACTCAGTAAGGCTTTTAAGAATTAGATTTTAGTTCCCTCCTAAGTGGGCAAGAACAATCCAATTATAATGGATTTATTAATCTTACTTAAGAACTTACCTTGCTATAACCAAATATTTATAAACGTCCTCTTTACTTCGAAATTTTCCTATTAAATCTTGAGATTAAATTCTCTTCATTGCATCATTCATAGACTCCATGTGCTTCCTCTTTCTAGAAATGTTAATGAAATTTAAAATTATGGATATCCATTCTAAGATTATAAAAATCTTACTACTAAATAGGGAGGATCTACTGGAGGTCAACCTTGAAAAGATTTGCTGAGAAGCATTGAAAAACTTGCTCCAAGTTTCACAGATTGATTTCCATTTTTATCAATCTATCTCCATTAAATTGCTCCTAATAATGTTTAATTATTTTAGGAGGTCCTCAAAATTAAGTTCAAACTTGATTTGGAGGACCTCCTCGAGAAGCAAAACTTCATTAGGAGTATTTTAATTTACTAAAATGTATAAAATTCTCATAAAACATGTAAACTTACAGTCTTTTATGGTTAGTTAATTTTCTAACCTCTTAGCCAAGAATCTACCAGAGTGTCTTTTACTCGACTATTATAGTATGTATACCTAGGTGAATTAAATCATTATTATAATAAAATATATCAGCAAACTAAAATGAGCGCTAACCTGTTAAGAAGAGCGGCATAACTTGGATCCCAGCCAATAAAAGCTATCATTCCAGCAACCAAGAAAGGTAGAGACCAAAGACGCTTGTGCTCAGTGGGAGCCTACTTATGACAACTTTGACCAGTCAAGCTTTGATATATAAATAAAAATTAAGGAGGAGTATATCAAAGAAGCTGTGCAAATTGAGGAGGAGGTTAAACAACCCGCCATAGAGCATTAATAAATACCAGCCAAAGTTGACTATTAATGGCAAAGAATGCAATAAAGTTTTCCCTTACAAGTCAACTTATAAAAGACACTTGAGAGAGATATACACAACGATATGCCAAGGTTATATCTCAAGCATTAAAAGAAAGATGGGAAATATATCTGTGAGTTCTGTGAGAAGCCATATTCTCATACTAGAGACCTCAAAGTGCACTTAAAGAAAAAGCACAATTAAAGTTTTGTCTTTATTCATAAACTTACAGGGAATAGATTCCTTTAAAAGAGAAGATCAAGAAACCCAGTGGAGTATCTTAGAGTTGAAGTGTAGAAGTAAGTCAAAATGAAGAAAGCAGTCAAGAACTTTCCAGTCTCTGAAATCAATAAAATCATGTAAAATAGAGGCAATGAAGATTCCTATATTAAAAATTATTGACTTAGATTCTTGCCTAGAGAGCTACCTCATTCTTGAAGATAAAATAGAGAAGAGAGTCATTACTGTCGACTAATATGCTTAAAAGATATATCCTTTCAATTACTTCCTTGCTGATGACAAGTTCCAAATGGAATTTGCTAATGAGTATTATGCTCTTCAAAAAGCAAAGTTAAATGAGTGCAGGCATATCATCTAACTTGATGTAATATTTCTTGGTAAAGATCATGTAGCCTTCATGCTTCATCTACTTGATATGACTTACAGAGAATTCTTATCTGACGAATTATGTCAGAGATAAGTTAGCTAGATAGTATAGCAGATAGTTGAGGGGATTGAAGAGCTTCAAAAGCTAGGTTATGTTCATAGAGACTTAAAGCCAAAAAACATCATGATGAACTTTCAGCCTCTTAGAGTTTATATTATTGACTTCAACAGAGCTAAAAGAGTGCAAGCCTCTGCATAAGAAAATATATACGGCACTCCTAGATACTTCCCAGAGAGAGAATATTGGAGAGAAGGAGACACTTAATATGATATCTGGGCTCTAGCAGTAATAATAAAAGAGAGCGATTTTATTAAGTCAAAAATACTGAATGAAATCAATAAATCAAGTCATAACTTTTTAAAATGGGGGTGAACGGGATTCCAAACTAAATCACATAATGTAGTTCAGAGTATGCTCTCCATTTCTTGATATGACGAGACAAAGTCTGTTGACATTGAATATATCTTTCATCAATTTTAAATATAGCTGCATTTCATATAATGTTTTATCTTGTAAGTTTTTATGATAAGTTTCCCTCTTTATTTATTGATTAAATTGATGAGTTTCAACAACTCATTTCTTGAGAGCACGCACAAACACTCGAATTCAAATACTTTATATGAAAGCAGGATGAATCCCTGAAACCCTAATTCCCATTTCTTTCTAACATTATGTACAACTATCTCAGTTCATTAATTAATGAAAAATTATTGAAAACGAATTTGCAAATTTAATGTTATGTTGCTGATGGAGCTAATTATTATAATCAATATTTATTAGCGTCATATTGCTCACCACATTTTGAATAGCTAGAAAACTCCATTCATTTATCTAGCTCTTAAGTATTTAAGGACACAAATTTGAATAGATGTCCAAGTAAAATATAAGATAATTTATTTTGTGTTTTTTTAAAGTCAAAAATACTGAATGAAATCAATCAATCAGTCACAACTTTTTAAAATGGGGGTGAACGGGATTCAAACTAAATCACATAATGTAGTTCAGAGAATGCTCTCCATTCCTTGATATGACGAGACAAAATCTGTTGAGATTGAATATATCTTTCAGCAATTTTAAATATAGCTTCATTTTACATAATGTTTTATATTGTAAGTTTTTCATGATAAATTTCCTTCTTGATTTATTGATTAAATTGATGAGTTTAAACAACTCATTTCTTGAGGACACGCACAAACACTCGAATTTAAATACCTTATTTGAAAGAAGGATGAATCCCTGAAACCCTAATTCCCATTTCTTTTTAACATTATGTACAACTATCTCAGTTCATTAATTAATGAAAAATTATTGAAAACGAATTTGCAAATTTAATGTTATGTTGCTGATGGAGCCAATTCTTATAATAAATATTTATTAGCGTCATATTGCTCACCACACTTTGAATAGCTAGAAAACTTCATTCATTTCTCTAACTTTAAAGTATCTAAGGATACAAATTTAGAAAAGGTGTTCAAGTAAAAAAATAAGATAATTTATTTTTGTTTTTTTAAAGTCAAAAATACTGAATGAAATCAATCAATCAAGTCATAACTTTTTAAAATGGGGGTAAACGGGATTCAAACTAAATTACATAATGTAGTTCAGAGAATGCTCTCCATTTCTTGATATGACGAGACGAAATCTGTTGAGATTGAATATATCTTTCAGCAATTTTAAATATAGCTGCATTTACATAATGTTTTATCTTGTAAGTTTTTATGATAAATTTCCCTCTTTATTTATTGATTAAATTGATGAGTTTAAACAACTCATTTCTTGAGAGCACGCACAAACACTCGAATTCAAATACTTTATATGAAAGCAGGATGAATCCCTGAAACCCTAATTCCCATTTCTTTCTAACATTATGTACAACTATCTCAGTTCATTAATTAATGAAAAATTATTGAAAACGAATTTGCAAATTTAATGTTATGTTGCTGATGGAGCTAATTATTATAATCAATATTTATTAGCGTCATATTGCTCACCACACTTTGAATAGCTAGAAAACTCCATTCATTTATCTAACTCTAAAGTATCTAAGGACACAAATTTGAAAAGATGTCCAAGTAAAAAATAAGATAATTTTTGTGTTGTTTTAAAGTCAAAAATACTGAATGAAATCAATCAATCAAGTCATAACTTTTTAAAATGGGGGTAAACGGGATTCAAACTAAATCACATAATGTAGTTCAGAGAATGCTCTCCATTTCTTGATATGACGAGACAAAATCTGTTGACATTGAATATATCTTTCAGCAATTTTAAATATAGCTGCATTTACATAATGTTTTATCTTGTAAGTTTTTATGATAAATTTCCCTCTTTATTTATTGATTAAATTGATGAGTTTAAACAACTCATTTCTTGAGAACACGCACAAACACTCGAATTCAAATACTTTATATGAAAGCAGGATGAATCCCTGAAACCCTAATTCCCATTTCTTTCTAACATTATGTACAACTATCTCAGTTCATTAATTAATGAAAAATTATTGAAAACGAATTTGCAAATTTAATGTTATGTTGCTGATGGAGCCAATTATTATAATAAATATTTATTAGCGTCATATTGCTCACCACACTTTGAATAGCTAGAAAACTCCATTCATTTATCTAACTCTAAAGTATCTAAGGACACAAATTTGAAAAGATGTCCAAGTAAAAAATAAGATAATTTATTTGTGTTGTTTTAAAGTCAAAAATACTGAATGAAATCAATCAATCAAGTCATAACTTTTTAAAATGGGGGTAAACGGGATTCAAACTAAATCACATAATGTAGTTCAGAGAATGCTCTCCATTTCTTGATATGACGAGACAAAATCTGTTGACATTGAATATATCTTTCAGCAATTTTAAATATAGCTGCATTTACATAATGTTTTATCTTGTAAGTTTTTATGATAAATTTCCCTCTTTATTTATTGATTAAATTGATGAGTTTAAACAACTCATTTCTTGAGAAACGCACAAACACTCGAATTCAAATACTTTATATGAAAGCAGGATGAATCCCTGAAACCCTAATTCCCATTTCCTCCTAACATTATGTACAACTATCTCAGTTCAATAATTAATGAAAAATTATTGAAAACGAATTTGCAAATTTAATGTGATGTTGCTGATGGAGCCAATTATTATAATCAATATTTATTAGCCTCATATTGCTCACCACATTTTGAATAGCTAGAAAACTCCATTCATTTATCTAGCTCTTAAGTATTTAAGGACACAAATTTGAATAGATGTCCAAGTAAAATATAAGATAATTTATTTGTGTTGTTTTAAAGTCAAAAATACTGAATGAAATCAATCAATCAAGTCATAACTTTTTAAAATGGGGGTGAACGGAATTCAAACTAAATCACATAATGTAGTTCAGAAAATGCTCTCCATTTCTTGATATGACGAGACAAAATCTGTTGAAAATGAATATATCTTTCAGCAATTTTAAATATAGCTGCATTTACATAATGTTTTATCTTGTAAGTTTTTATGATAAATTTCCCTCTTTATTTATTGATTAAATTGATGAGTTTAAACAACTCATTTCTTGAGAACACGCACAAACACTCGAATTCAAATACTTTATATGAAAGCAGGATGAATCCCTGAAACCCTAATTCCCATTTCTTTCTAACATTATGTACAACTATCTCAGTTCATTAATTAATGAAAAATTATTGAAAACGAATTTGCAAATGTAATGTTATCTTGATGATGGAGCCAATTATAATAATCAATATTTATTAGC
Source organism: Oxytricha trifallax (assembly GCA_000711775.1). Lineage (NCBI taxonomy): Eukaryota > Ciliophora > Spirotrichea > Sporadotrichida > Oxytrichidae > Oxytricha > Oxytricha trifallax. The sequence goes on from ARYC01017759.1 coordinate 5,920, forward strand.
GTCATATTGCTCACCACATTTTGAATAGCTAGAAAACTACATTCAATTATCTAGCTCTAAAGTATCTAAGGACACAAATCTGAATAGATGTCCAAGAAAAATATAAGAAAATTTATTTGTGTTTTTTAAAGTCAAAAATACTGAATGAAATCAATCAATCAAGTCACAACTTTTTAAAATGGGGGTGAACGGAATTCAAACTAAATCACATAATGTAGTTCAGAAAATGCTCTCCATTTCTTGATATGACGAGACAAAATCTGTTGAAAATGAATATATCTTTCAGCAATTTTAAATATAGCTGCATTTACATAATGTTTTATCTTGTAAGTTTTTATGATAAATTTCCCTCTTTATTTATTGATTAAATTGATGAGTTTAAACAACTCATTTCTTGAGAACAGCACAAACACTCGAATTCAAATACCTTATATGAAAGAAGGAGAATCCCTGAAACCCTAATTCCCATTTCTTTCTAACATTATGTACAACTATCTCAGTTCATTAATTAATGAAAAATTATTGAAAACGAATTTGCAAATTTAATGTTATGTTGCTGATGGAGCTAATTATTATAATCAATATTTATTAGCGTCATATTGCTCACCACATTTTGAATAGCTAGAAAACTCCATTCATTTATCTAGCTCTTAAGTATTTAAGGACACAAATTTGAATAGATGTCCAAGTAAAATATAAGATAATTTATTTGTGTTGTTTTAAAGTCAAAAATACTGAATGAAATCAATCAATCAAGTCATAACTTTTTAAAATGGGGGTGAATGGGATTCAAACTAAATCACATAATGTAGTTCAGAGTATGCTCTCCATTTCTTGATATGACGAGACAAAGTCTGTTGACATTGAATATATCTTTCATCAATTTTAAATATAGCTGCATTTCATATAATGTTTTATCTTGTAAGTTTTTATGATAAGTTTCCCTCTTTATTTATTGATTAAATTGATGAGTTTAAACAACTCATTTCTTGAGAGCACGCACAAACACTCGAATTCAAATACTTTATATGAAAGCAGGATGAATCCCTGAAACCCTAATTCCCATTTCTTTCTAACATTATGTACAACTATCTCAGTTCATTAATTAATGAAAAATTATTGAAAACGAATTTGCAAATTTAATGTTATGTTGCTGATGGAGCTAATTATTATAATCAATATTTATTAGCGTCATATTGCTCACCACATTTTGAATAGCTAGAAAACTCCATTCATTTATCTAGCTCTTAAGTATTTAAGGACACAAATTTGAATAGATGTCCAAGTAAAATATAAGATAATTTAATTTGTGTTGTTTTAAAGTCAAAAATACTGAATGAAATCAATCAATCAAGTCATAACTTTTTAAAATGGGGGTGAATGGGATTCAAACTAAATCACATAATGTAGTTCAGAGTATGCTCTCCATTTCTTGATATGACGAGACAAAGTCTGTTGACATTGAATATATCTTTCATCAATTTTAAATATAGCTGCATTTCATATAATGTTTTATCTTGTAAGTTTTTATGATAAGTTTCCCTCTTTATTTATTGATTAAATTGATGAGTTTCAACAACTCATTTCTTGAGAAACGCACAAACACTCGAATTCAAATACCTTATATGAAAGAAGGATGAATCCCTGAAACCCTAATTCCCATTTCTTTCTAACATATGCACAACTATCTCAGTTCATTAATTAATGAAAAATTATTGAAAACGAATTTGCAAATTTAATGTTATGTTGCTGATGGAGCTAATTATTATAATCAATATTTATTAGCGTCATATTGCTCACCACATTTTGAATAGCTAGAAAACTCCATTCATTTATCTAGCTCTTAAGTATTTAAGGACACAAATTTGAATAGATGTCCAAGTAAAATATAAGATAATTTATTTGTGTTGTTTTAAAGTCAAAAATACTGAATGAAATCAATCAATCAAGTCATAACTTTTTAAAATGGGGGTGAATGGGATTCAAACTAAATCACATAATGTAGTTCAGAGTATGCTCTCCATTTCTTGATATGACGAGACAAAGTCTGTTGACATTGAATATATCTTTCATCAATTTTAAATATAGCTGCATTTCATATAATGTTTTATCTTGTAAGTTTTTATGATAAGTTTCCCTCTTTATTTATTGATTAAATTGATGAGTTTCAACAACTCATTTCTTGAGACACGCACTAACACTCGAATACAAATACTTTATATGAAAGCAGGATGAATCCCTGAAACCCTAATTCCCATTTCTTTCTAACATTATGTACAACTATCTCAGTACATTAATTAATGAAAAATTATTGAAAACGAATTTGCAAATTTAATGTTATGTTGCTGATGGAGCCAATTATTATAATAAATATTTATTAGCGTCATATTGCTCACCACACTTTGAATAGCTAGAAAACTCCATTCATTTATCTAACTCTAAAGTATCTAAGGACACAAATTTGAAAAGATGTCCAAGTAAAAAAAGAAAATAATTTATTTGTGTTGTTTTAAAGTCAAAAATACTGAATGAAATCAATCAATCAAGTCATAACTTTTTAAAATGGGGGTAAACGGGATTCAAACTAAATCACATAATGTAGTTCAGAGAATGCTCTCCATTTCTTGATATGACGAGACAAAATCTGTTGACATTGAATATATCTTTCAGCAATTTTAAATATAGCTGCATTTACATAATGTTTTATCTTGTAAGTTTTTATGATAAATTTCCCTCTTTATTTATTGATTAAATTGATGAGTTTAAACAACTCATTTCTTGAGAGCACGCACAAACACTCGAATTCAAATACTTTATATGAAAGCAGGATGAATCCCTGAAACCCTAATTCCCATTTCTTTCTAACATTATGTACAACTATCTCAGTTCATTAATTAATGAAAAATTATTGAAAACGAATTTGCAAATTTAATGTTATGTTGCTGATGGAGCTAATTATTATAATCAATATTTATTAGCGTCATATTGCTCACCACATTTTGAATAGCTAGAAAACTACATTCAATTATCTAGCTCTTAAGTATGTAAGCACACAAATCTGAATAGATGTCCAAGAAAAATATAAGATAATTTTTTTGCTCTTTGTTTAAAGTCAAAAATACTGAATGAAATCAATCAAACAAGTCACAACTTTTTAAAATGGGGGTGAACGGGATTCAAACTAAATCACATAATGTAGTTCAGAGAATGCTCCCCATTTCTTGATATGACGAGACAAAATCTGTTGACATTGAATATATCTTTCAGCAATTTTAAATATAGCTGCATTTACATAATGTTTTATCTTGTAAGTTTTTATGATAAATTTCCCTCTTTATTTATTGATTAAATTGATGAGTTTAAACAACTCATTTCTTGAGACACGCACAAAAACTCGAATTCAAATACTTTATATGAAAGAAACAGGAATCCCCGAAACCATAATTCCCATTTCTTCCTAACTTATGTACAACTATCTCAGTTCATTAATTAATGAAAAATTATTGAAAACGAATTTGCAAATTTAATGTTATGTTGCTGATGGAGCCAATTCTTATAATAAATATTTATTAGCGTCATATTGCTCACCACACTTTGAATAGCTAGAAAACTTCATTCATTTCTCTAACTTTAAAGTATCTAAGGATACAAATTTAGAAAAGGTGTTCAAGTAAAAAAATAAGATAATTTATTTTTGTTTTTTTAAAGTCAAAAATACTGAATGAAATCAATCAATCAAGTCATAACTTTTTAAAATGGGGGTAAACGGGATTCAAACTAAATCACATAATGTAGTTCAGAGTATGCTCTCCATTTCTTGATATGACGAGACAAAGTCTGTTGACATTGAATATATCTTTCATCAATTTTAAATATAGCTGCATTTCATATAATGTTTTATCTTGTAAGTTTTTATGATAAGTTTCCCTCTTTATTTATTGATTAAATTGATGAGTTTCAACAACTCATTTCTTGAGAACAACGCACAAACACTCGAATTCAAATACTTTATATGAAAGCAGGATGAATCCCTGAAACCCTAATTCCCATTTCTTTCTAACATTATGTACAACTATCTCAGTTCATTAATTAATGAAAAATTATTGAAAACGAATTTGCAAATTTAATGTTATGTTGCTGATGGAGCCAATTCTTATAATAAATATTTATTAGCGTCATATTGCTCACCACACTTTGAATAGCTAGAAAACTTCATTCATTTCTCTAACTTTAAAGTATCTAAGGATACAAATTTAGAAAAGGTGTTCAAGTAAAAAAATAAGATAATTTATTTTTGTTTTTTTAAAGTCAAAAATACTGAATGAAATCAATCAATCAAGTCATAACTTTTTAAAATGGGGGTAAACGGGATTCAAACTAAATTACATAATGTAGTTCAGAGAATGCTCTCCATTTCTTGATATGACGAGACGAAATCTGTTGAGATTGAATATATCTTTCAGCAATTTTAAATATAGCTGCATTTACATAATGTTTTATCTTGTAAGTTTTTATGATAAATTTCCCTCTTTATTTATTGATTAAATTGATGAGTTTAAACAACTCATTTCTTGAGAGCACGCACAAACACTCGAATTCAAATACTTTATATGAAAGCAGGATGAATCCCTGAAACCCTAATTCCCATTTCTTTCTAACATTATGTACAACTATCTCAGTACATTAATTAATGAAGAATTATTGAAAACGAATTTGCAAATTTAATGTTATGTTGCTGATGGAGCCAATTCTTATAATAAATATTTATTAGCGTCATATTGCTCACCACACTTTGAATAGCTAGAAAACTTCATTCATTTCTCTAACTTTAAAGTATCTAAGGATACAAATTTAGAAAAGGTGTTCAAGTAAAAAAATAAGATAATTTATTTTTGTTTTTTTAAAGTCAAAAATACTGAATGAAATCAATCAATCAAGTCATAACTTTTTAAAATGGGGGTAAACGGGATTCAAACTAAATTACATAATGTAGTTCAGAGAATGCTCTCCATTTCTTGATATGACGAGACGAAATCTGTGAGATTGAATATATCTTTTAGCAATTTTAAATATAGCTGCATTTTACATAATGTTTTATCTTGTATGTTTTTAAGATAAATTTCCCTCTTTATTTATTGATTAAATTGATGAGTTTAAACAACTCATTTCTTGAGAACACGCACTAACACTCGAATTCAAATACTTTATATGAAAGCAGGATGAATCCCTGAAACCCTAATTCCCATTTCCTCCTAACATTGTGTACAACTATCTCAGTTCTATAATTAATGAAAAATTATTGAAAACGAATTTGGAAATTTAATGTGATGTTGCTGATGGAGTCAATTCTTATGATCAATATTTATTAGCCTCATATTGCTCACCACATTTTGAATAGTTAGAAAACTCCATTCATTTCTCTAGCTCTTAAGTATTTAAGGATACAAATTTGAATAGATGATGATGTTCAAGTAAAATATAAGATAATTTATTTGTGTTGTTTTAAAGTCAAAAATACTGAATGAAATCAATCAATCAAGTCATAACTTTTTAAAATGGGGGTGAATGGGATTCAAACTAAATCACATAATGTAGTTCAGAGTATGCTCTCCATTTCTTGATATGACGAGACAAAGTCTGTTGACATTGAATATATCTTTCATCAATTTTAAATATAGCTGCATTTCATATAATGTTTTATCTTGTAAGTTTTTATGATAAGTTTCCCTCTTTATTTATTGATTAAATTGATGAGTTTCAACAACTCATTTCTTGAGAAGCACGCACAAACACTCGAATTCAAATACTTTATATGAAAGCAGGATGAATCCCTGAAACCCTAATTCCCATTTCTTTCTAACATTATGTACAACTATCTCAGTTCATTAATTAATGAAAAATTATTGAAAACGAATTTGCAAATTTAATGTTATGTTGCTGATGGAGCTAATTATTATAATCAATTTTTATTAGCGTCATATTGCTCACCACATTTTGAATAGCTAGAAGACTACATTCAATTCTCTAGCTCTTAAGTGTGTAAGCACATAAATCTGGATAGATGTTCAAGAAAAATATAAGATAATTTTTTTTCTCTTTGTTTAAAGTCAAAAATACTGAATGAAATCAATCAAATTAGTCACAACTTTTTAAAATTGGGGTGAACGGGATTCAAACTAAATCACATAATGTAGTTCAGAGACTGCTCCCCATTTCTTGATATGACGAGACAAAATCTGTTGAGATTGAATATATCTTTCAGCAATTTTAAATATAGCTGCATTTACATAATGTTTTATCTTGTAAGTTTTTATGATAAATTTCCCTCTTTATTTATTGATTAAATTGATGAGTTTAAACAACTCATTTCTTGAGAGCACGCACAAACACTCGAATTCAAATACTTTATATGAAAGCAGGATGAATCCCTGAAACCCTAATTCCCATTTCTTTCTAACATTATGTACAACTATCTCAGTTCATTAATTAATGAAAAATTATTGAAAACGAATTTGCAAATTTAATGTTATGTTGCTGATGGAGCTAATTATTATAATCAATTTTTATTAGCGTCATATTGCTCACCACATTTTGAATAGCTAGAAGACTACATTCAATTCTCTAGCTCTTAAGTGTGTAAGCACATAAATCTGGATAGATGTTCAAGAAAAATATAAGATAATTTTTTTTCTCTTTGTTTAAAGTCAAAAATACTGAATGAAATCAATCAAATTAGTCACAACTTTTTAAAATTGGGGTGAACGGGATTCAAACTAAATCACATAATGTAGTTCAGAGACTGCTCCCCATTTCTTGATATGACGAGACAAAATCTGTTGAGATTGAATATATCTTTTCAGCAATTTTAAATATAGCTGCATTTACATAATGTTTTATCTTGTAAGTTTTTATGATAAATTTCCCTCTTTATTTATTGATTAAATTGATGAGTTTAAACAACTCATTTCTTGAGAGCACGCACAAACACTCGAATTCAAATACTTTATATGAAAGCAGGATGAATCCCTGAAACCCTAATTCCCATTTCTTTCTAACATTATGTACAACTATCTCAGTTCATTAATTAATGAAAAATTATTGAAAACGAATTTGCAAATTTAATGTTATGTTGCTGATGGAGCTAATTATTATAATCAATATTTATTAGCGTCATATTGCTCACCACACTTTGAATAGCTAGAAAACTCCATTCATTTATCTAACTCTAAAGTATCTAAGGACACAAATTTGAAAAGATGTCCAAGTAAAAAATAAGATAATTTATTTGTGTTGTTTTAAAGTCAAAAATACTGAATGAAATCAATCAATCAAGTCATAACTTTTTAAAATGGGGGTAAACGGGATTCAAACTAAATCACATAATGTAGTTCAGAGAATGCTCTCCATTTCTTGATATGACGAGACAAAATCTGTTGACATTGAATATATCTTTCAGCAATTTTAAATATAGCTGCATTTACATAATGTTTTATCTTGTAAGTTTTTATGATAAATTTCCCTCTTTATTTATTGATTAAATTGATGAGTTTAAACAACTCATTTCTTGAGAACACGCACAAACACTCGAATTCAAATACTTTATATGAAAGCAGGATGAATCCCTGAAACCCTAATTCCCATTTCTTTCTAACATTATGTACAACTATCTCAGTACATTAATTAATGAAAAATTATTGAAAACGAATTTGCAAATTTAATGTTATGTTGCTGATGGAGCCAATTATTATAATAAATATTTATTAGCGTCATATTGCTCACCACACTTTGAATAGCTAGAAAACTCCATTCATTTATCTAACTCTAAAGTATCTAAGGACACAAATTTGAAAAGATGTCCAAGTAAAAAATAAGATAATTTATTTTTGTTTTTTTAAAGTCAAAAATACTGAATGAAATCAATCAATCAAGTCATAACTTTTTAAAATGGGGGTAAACGGGATTCAAACTAAATCACATAATGTAGTTCAGAGAATGCTCTCCATTTCTTGATATGACGAGACAAAATCTGTTGACATTGAATATATCTTTCAGCAATTTTAAATATAGCTGCATTTACATAATGTTTTATCTTGTAAGTTTTTATGATAAATTTCCCTCTTTATTTATTGATTAAATTGATGAGTTTAAACAACTCATTTCTTGAGAGCACGCACAAACACTCGAATTCAAATACTTTATATGAAAGCAGGATGAATCCCTGAAACCCTAATTCCCATTTCTTTCTAACATTATGTACAACTATCTCAGTTCATTAATTAATGAAAAATTATTGAAAACGAATTTGCAAATTTAATGTTATGTTGCTGATGGAGCCAATTATTATAATAAATATTTATTAGCGTCATATTGCTCACCACACTTTGAATAGCTAGAAAACTCCATTCATTTATCTAACTCTAAAGTATCTAAGGACACAAATTTGAAAAGATGTCCAAGTAAAAAATAAGATAATTTATTTTGGTTTTTTTAAAGTCAAAAATACTGAATGAAATCAATCAATCAGTCACAACTTTTTAAAATGGGGGTAAACGGAATTCAAACTAAATTACATAATGTAATTCAGAGAATGCTCTACATTTCTTGATATGACGAGACAAAATCTGTTGACAATGAATATATCTTCCAGCAATTTTAAATATAGCTGCAATTTACATAATGTTTCATCTTGTAAGTTTTTAAGATAAATTTCCCTCTTTATTTATTGATTAAATTGATGAGTTTAAACAACTCATTTCTTGAGAACACGCACAAACACTCGAATTCAAATACCTTATATGAAAGAAGGATGAATCCCTGAAACCCTAATTCCCATTTCTTTCTAACATTATGTACAACTATCTCAGTTCATTAATTAATGAAAAATTATTGAAAACGAATTTGCAAATTTAATGTTATGTTGCTGATGGAGCTAATTATTATAATCAATATTTATTAGCGTCATATTGCTCACCACATTTTGAATAGCTAGAAAACTCCATTCATTTATCTAGCTCTTAAGTATTTAAGGACACAAATTTGAATAGATGTCCAAGTAAAATATAAGATAATTTATTTCTCTTGTTTTAAAGTCAAAAATACTGAATGAAATCAATCAAACAAGTCACAACTTTTTAAAATGGGGGTGAACGGGATTCAAACTAAATCACATAATGTAGTTCAGAGAATGCTCCCCATTTCTTGATATGACGAGACAAAATCTGTTGACATTGAATATATCTTTCAGCAATTTTAAATATAGCTGCAATTCACATAATGTTTTATCTTGTAAGTTTTTAAGATAAATTTCCCTCTTTATTTATTGATTAAATTGATGAGTTTAAACAACTCATTTCTTGAGAACACGCACAAACACTCGAATTCAAATACCTTATATGAAAGAAGGATGAATCCCTGAAACCCTAATTCCCATTTCTTTCTAACATTATGTACAACTATCTCAGTTCATTAATTAATGAAAAATTATTGAAAACGAATTTGCAAATTTAATGTTATGTTGCTGATGGAGCTAATTATTATAATCAATATTTATTAGCGTCATATTGCTCACCACATTTTGAATAGCTAGAAAACTCCATTCATTTATCTAGCTCTTAAGTATTTAAGGACACAAATTTGAATAGATGTCCAAGTAAAATATAAGATAATTTATGTGTTTTTTAAAGTCAAAAATACTGAATGAAATCAATCAATCAAGTCATAACTTTTTAAAATGGGGGTGAATGGGATTCAAACTAAATCACATAATGTAGTTCAGAGTATGCTCTCCATTTCTTGATATGACGAGACAAAGTCTGTTGACATTGAATATATCTTTCATCAATTTTAAATATAGCTGCATTTCATATAATGTTTTATCTTGTAAGTTTTTATGATAAGTTTCCCTCTTTATTTATTGATTAAATTGATGAGTTTAAACAACTCATTTCTTGGAACACGCACAAACACTCGAATTTAAATACCTTATTAGAAAGAAACATGAATCCCTGAAACCCTAATTCCCATTTGTTCCAAACATTGTGCACAACTTTCTCAGTTCATTAATTCATGAAATATATTATTGAAAACGGATTTGCAAATTTAATGTTATCTTGCGATGGAGCCAATTCTTATAAGCGTCATATTGCTCACCACATTTTGGATAGCTAGAAAACTTCATTTTATCTCTTGCTATTAAGTGTCTAAGGACACAAATTTGAATAGATGTTCAAGAAAAATATAAGATAATTTATTTTGTGTTTTTTTAAAGTCAAAATACTGAATGAAATCAATCAATCAGTCACAACTTTTTAAAATGGGGGTGAATGGGATTCATACTAAATCACATAAAGTAAATTCGGAAAATGCTCTACGGTTCTTGATATTACGAGACAAAGTCTGTTGACATTGAATATATCTTTCATCAATTTTAAATATAGCTGCATTTCATATAATGTTTTATCTTGTAAGTTTTTATGATAAGTTTCCCTCTTTATTTATTGATTAAATTGATGAGTTTCAACAACTCATTTCTTGAGAACACGCACAAACACTCGAATTCAAATACTTTATATGAAAGCAGGATGAATCCCTGAAACCCTAATTCCCATTTCTTTCTAACATTATGTACAACTATCTCAGTTCATTAATTAATGAAAAATTATTGAAAACGAATTTGCAAATTTAATGTTATGTTGCTGATGGAGCTAATTATTATAATCAATATTTATTAGCGTCATATTGCTCACCACATTTTGAATAGCTAGAAAACTCCATTCATTTATCTAGCTCTTAAGTATTTAAGGACACAAATTTGAATAGATGTCCAAGTAAAATATAAGATAATTTATTTGTGTTGTTTTAAAGTCAAAAATACTGAATGAAATCAATCAATCAAGTCATAACTTTTTAAAATGGGGGTGAATGGGATTCAAACTAAATCACATAATGTAGTTCAGAGTATGCTCTCCATTTCTTGATATGACGAGACAAAGTCTGTTGACATTGAATATATCTTTCATCAATTTTAAATATAGCTGCATTTCATATAATGTTTTATCTTGTAAGTTTTTATGATAAGTTTCCCTCTTTATTTATTGATTAAATTGATGAGTTTCAACAACTCATTTCTTGAGACACGCACAAACACTCGAATTTAAATACCTTATTTGAAAGAAGGATGAATCCCTGAAACCCTAATTCCCATTTCTTTTTAACATTATGTACAACTATCTCAGTTCATTAATTAATGAAAAATTATTGAAAACGAATTTGCAAATTTAATGTTATGTTGCTGATGGAGCTAATTATTATAATCAATATTTATTAGCGTCATATTGCTCACCACATTTTGAATAGCTAGAAAACTCCATTCATTTATCTAGCTCTTAAGTATTTAAGGACACAAATTTGAATAGATGTCCAAGTAAAATATAAGATAATTTATTTGTGTTGTTTTAAAGTCAAAAATACTGAATGAAATCAATCAATCAAGTCATAACTTTTTAAAATGGGGGTGAATGGGATTCAAACTAAATCACATAATGTAGTTCAGAGTATGCTCTCCATTTCTTGATATGACGAGACAAAGTCTGTTGACATTGAATATATCTTTCATCAATTTTAAATATAGCTGCATTTCATATAATGTTTTATCTTGTAAGTTTTTATGATAAGTTTCCCTCTTTATTTATTGATTAAATTGATGAGTTTCAACAACTCATTTCTTGAGGACACGCACAAACACTCGAATTTAAATACCTTATTTGAAAGAAGGATGAATCCCTGAAACCCTAATTCCCATTTCTTTTTAACATTATGTACAACTATCTCAGTTCATTAATTAATGAAAAATTATTGAAAACGAATTTGCAAATTTAATGTTATGTTGCTGATGGAGCTAATTATTATAATCAATATTTATTAGCGTCATATTGCTCACCACATTTTGAATAGCTAGAAAACTCCATTCATTTATCTAGCTCTTAAGTATTTAAGGACACAAATTTGAATAGATGTCCAAGTAAAATATAAGATAATTTATTTTGTGTTTTTTTTTAAAGTCAAAAATACTCAATGAAATCGATCAATCAAGTCACAACTTTTTAAAATGGGGGTGAACGGAATTCAAACTAAATCACATAATGTATTTCAGAAAATGCTCTCCATTCCTTGATATGACGAGACAAAATCTGTTGAGATTGAATATATCTTTCAGCAATTTTAAATATAGCTTCATTTTACATAATGTTTTATATTGTAAGTTTTTCATGATAAATTTCCTTCTTGATTTATTGATTAAATTGATGAGTTTAAACAACTCATTTCTTGAGGACACGCACAAACACTCGAATTTAAATACCTTATTTGAAAGAAGGATGAATCCCTGAAACCCTAATTCCCATTTCTTTTTAACATTATGTACAACTATCTCAGTTCATTAATTAATGAAAAATTATTGAAAACGAATTTGCAAATTTAATGTTATGTTGCTGATGGAGCTAATTATTATAATCAATATTTATTAGCGTCATATTGCTCACCACATTTTGAATAGCTAGAAAACTCCATTCATTTATCTAGCTCTTAAGTATTTAAGGACACAAATTTGAATAGATGTCCAAGTAAAATATAAGATAATTTATTTGTGTTGTTTTAAAGTCAAAAATACTGAATGAAATCAATCAATCAAGTCATAACTTTTTAAAATGGGGGTGAATGGGATTCAAACTAAATCACATAATGTAGTTCAGAGTATGCTCTCCATTTCTTGATATGACGAGACAAAGTCTGTTGACATTGAATATATCTTTCATCAATTTTAAATATAGCTGCATTTCATATAATGTTTTATCTTGTAAGTTTTTATGATAAGTTTCCCTCTTTATTTATTGATTAAATTGATGAGTTTCAACAACTCATTTCTTGAGAGCACGCACAAACACTCGAATTCAAATACTTTATATGAAAGCAGGATGAATCCCTGAAACCCTAATTCCCATTTCTTTCTAACATTATGTACAACTATCTCAGTACATTAATTAATGAAGAATTATTGAAAACGAATTTGCAAATTTAATGTTATGTTGCTGATGGAGCTAATTCTTATAATCAATATTTATTAGCGTCTTATTGCTCACCACATTTTGAATAGCTAGA
>ARYC01017762.1:0-29332 GCA_000711775.1 Oxytricha trifallax
AATCAAAACCCCAAAACTTCTTAATGAGGTTCATAAGTGCTTTGATTTGTAGGGAATTTGTTAGGGGTTGGTGTTATTAATTAAATGCGAGACAAAAATTGAAAGCTTTTGGGGTCTATTTATGATGAAGAGTATATAGATTTAGTGCTTAAACAGCGATATGGATTTGATATATACAGTGAATAAATTAAACCAGTACTAAACTATAAGTCTATTACGCTGCTCATAAAGCGAAGTCCGTGAACTGTTCGTTCCCACTGTCTTATAGCACTATAATTAAAGAAATAGTAGCTAAATTCTTAGCCTAAGAGGTAGTCAAAGTTTCTATAGAAGCATATTGACTTATCTTATTAATGATAAAACTTTGAAGTATTGGGCTCACTTCTCTTTAGACCAACGAGCTACTATGTTTCATCGCCAGTTCCCTGAGTTGAGATCTCTGCTTAGTCTATAGCCAACATTTATAAACGAAATGGTATTTCTTACAAAGGTGTGAATCGTATAAAGAGAGTGATTGATTTCACTCTGCCATTTTACAACAACAACTTAAATTATATTTATAATTAAATGCAGAGAGCCTAATAGAATAATGTTAAGTTTATTCATGCTGACGAGGCTGTGTTTACCTTCAACAATTTCATATAGAAGTCTTGGTATAAGAGGCATAGTAATATAGAAGTATATGACTAGAAAGTCAAGGTATAAACAATGGCAATTTTAGGAGGTATTAGCGAGGATGCTGGTTTAGAAACTTATGTTATTCATCCTCGCTCTATTAAGACAGAGCAGTATATTAAGTTATTAGAGTAGCTGAGAGAGAAGTACCCTGAATAAGAGATTATACTATTCGTTGATAATCTTTCTGTTCATAAGACTAAAGAAACAAGGAAGAGTTATGAGCAACTAAGAATAACGGCAGTGTTCAACGTACCTACAGTCCATAGTTTAATGGAATTGAGTTCTACTGGGGTATATTAAAAGGCCATTACAAGAAACTGCTGCTATACCACTTGATGCATGACCTACCTATCGATACAGTAGACTTTATTAAAAGTTCAGCGAAGAGAGTAGATAATTTATTGGCATAAAAGTGTGCGAAAGAAGGGAGAGTGAATGTATATAAATAAGTTTTGTAGTTAAGTTAATGAATTTATAAGTCACATTTAGAATGCTTTAGAGGGAGCTGGTTTCTCTTTCTTTTCTTCTACTTCTTGCTTCCCTCCTCCTAAGTTTCTTCTCTTGCTGCCAGCTCCAGCATCTATATTCATTTACTCTGGAGGCTAAATATTTGAGTAAAGTCTCTTGCTAACTTCATACTTTGTCTGCGACTTTCGCTCTCTATGAAGCTTGCTCTATTCCTTCATCAAGAAGATGCCAGTTCCAATTTTTCTAAAGAGTTAAGCTAAAAATCTTACTAGAAATATAAGGGTGCTTCTGCAGCTCTGATAGCCAGCCCTCACTTATCTTGATCCCTTGCTTTTCCTTATCTTCTGATGAGATGCTGTACCTCTTCTTATGAGATTCTTTAATAATTTCTTTCAAGTAATCACCTTTAATTGTTGCAAGTATGCCAAAGAAATAGTTTCTTTCAGGCAGTTTATTTTAAAACTGCTTCTTAGTAGGCAGTACAACGAAACCTCTGGGTCATTCATTGCATCATCATATAAATTAGTCACAGAGACTTCAGGATAGTTTGGAATATCTGCAAACTTTACATCTTAAGTTTTTAATGCTTTCTTCTCTTCGCAGAGTATGGCTCTTAAAAATGAAATTTTAGTACCTTCCATCGTTGGGAGGAACAAACCAACTACATAATCAAGATGAGTTACTATGAGTTCATTACCTTGCTGCACCAGGTAGCGGTGCAAATCCTCCTTGCTTCTAAATCTTTGAATCAATTCTTGTGCTTGCACTCTTTTCATTGCATCATTCATTGACTCTAACTTGCTTACAGATCTAAGAAATAATATTCAAGTTTAAGTTTATTGATTTCAATTATATACCTCTGTAAAACTTACTATTAAATATGGGCATCCAATAGGAGGTCAACCTCTAAGAAGGATATGGAGAAGGTTTAGTGAACTGGTTTCAAACTTGAGAGATTGATATCAATTTCTACTGTTATAGTTCCATATTTTTAAATTTAAATTGGTACGTGCTTAATTAGGAGCAGCTCCTAAAATGCTAGTATCTTATTAGGAGCATTAATTAAAGCTAGTACTTCATTAGGAGCACCCTAATTTTAATCATAAAATCACAAAATACCTCCTAAAGCAGTACGTACTTAATTAGGTGCACCTCCTAAATCGGTACGTACTATAATCAACTTATTATTGATAGTAAAAATGGTTACTTTCTCATCCATTTTTAGAGCTGGTTCGTCTCTTAGTGCTCATTTATCTTCGCTAATACTCTAAGAACTTCCCTTGATTCTTGTAGGCTTGCAAAGCTCTCATATAAGCTCTCAGTTATAGAGGCAGTTTTATAATTTTAAATTCAAATTTAAATATGAGCGCTAACATTTTAAGAAAAACAACAGCACTTCCATAAAACTAAATGAGACTTACCTTTGGAATCAATAAAAAGTGTGATAGCTGCGAGATGAACTCTCATAAGGAACTACCAGAGCTATCACTTGATGCTCTGTTATTAAAATTGAAATTAATAATAGAAAATTAATGGCAAACAAGTGTGTGGGAGACAGAGAGGAGGAGAAAGGTATTAATGAAATTCCTATACAAACTGAAGAAGTTGAAGTCTATTTTTGTGAGTTATGTGATAGAAATTTTGCTCATAAATCAAGCTGGTACAGACATATGAAGGAGCATAGAGAAGCAAAGCACGCTGTATACTTAAAGCATGATAAAAAAGATTGAAAGTATGACTGCTTTGAGTGCCATAAGCAATACTCTCATACAAGAGACTTAAAGAAGCATCTATTAAAAGCTCACAAGAAAGATATAGAAGTTGAGAATCATGAAGCTGAGCTGAAGTTCTAAACAAAAGAAAAGCGAGGGAATATTCTAAGGTCGTAGTACCTGAATAAGCTAGTGAGTTAGAGTACGTTAAGAAGGCACGCATCCAACTGACCTCTGAAATAACAAAAATTATGATCAAGATTCAATACAAGAAAATACCGGTTCTTGCTTAAATTGACCTAGACACTTCTCTTTAAAGCTACATTATAATAGAAGACTCCTTTGATAAGAAAGTTATTAATGATCATCAATACGCATACAAGGTGTATCCCTTCAACTGTCTCTTAAGTGATGATAAATATCAGATGGAGTTTACAAATGAGTATCAAGTACTCACTTAAGCTAAGTATAAAGAGTGTAGTTACTTAATCAAGCTAGATGCTGTTCTTCTTGCCAAGGATCATGTGGCTCTCAGACTCCCACTCTATGAAATGACCCTCAGAGATTTTATTACTGATCAAAGGAATCATAAGTAGCTTGCTTTGATAGCAACCTAAACCTTACAAGGTATAAAAGAGTTACATAAGTTAGGCTTTGTTCATAGAGATTTGAAGCCTGATAATATTATGATAAACTTCTCATCTGTAAGAGTGGCAATTATTGACTTCAACAGAGCATTAAGGGTGGAAGTATCAAGGCTAGGAAGTGTTATGGGAACTCCAGGTTATTATCCTGAAAGAGAAGACTGGAGAGATGGGGATTATTAATGGGATGTGTGGGCTTTAGCAGCAATAATAATAGAGTGCGATATGCCTCGCAAAGATTACTACTCTACCAGGTGTGAGAAAGATGCTAAGCAAAGAATCAAGTAATTTATAGACAAAACCAGAGTCTCTCAATCATTAAAATAAATGGCAGAATCAATAATATTAAAACCAAACTCTAGATCAGACATAATATTAGAGCAGATAGAGTTGTGGTTAAGTAAGATAAACTTCAGACCACTCCCACAAGATCCTAAAGTGCATTTTGAGTGATTTAATTAAATAAATTTACTATAAATTTCACATTAAAACCTATTAATAACCCCAACCCCTAACAAATTCCCTACAAATCAAAGCACTTATAAACCTCATTAAGGGGTTTTGGGGTTTTGAATGGCCCCCTGACGGGGGCAGATTAATATTTTTATCAAATTTTTTTAATTATTTAAATTCCACTAAAACATTGAAATAATTAATTATAACCTATTAAAATCGTTCTTTAAGGCCTCTAATAATCTTTATATGGAGTCTAAGTAACCTGAATTATAGTATTTCCACTATATTAACTTGTATAATTACAATAAGTTTGACTTAAAAATGAAGAATTTTCCAATATTTTATTTTATTTTTATTTGTAATTCTATCAATAACATCTCTAATTCCTTGAATACGTTGTGGTAAATTTAG
Organism: Oxytricha trifallax; assembly: GCA_000711775.1. NCBI lineage: Eukaryota > Ciliophora > Spirotrichea > Sporadotrichida > Oxytrichidae > Oxytricha > Oxytricha trifallax. The sequence goes on from ARYC01017762.1 coordinate 4,370, forward strand.
CTTAATGCATCACTCATTAAATAAATAATTTTGTGATTGATAATCTAGAAACAATGCTAATAAATACATGTAAGTATTCAAGGAATTAGAGATGTTATTGATAGAATTACAAATAAAAATAAAATAAAATATTGGAAAATCTTTCATTTTTAAGTCAAACTTATTGTAATTATACAAGTTAATATAGTGGAAATACTATAATTCAGGTTACTTAGACTCCATATAAAGATTATTAGAGGCCTTAAAGAACGATTTTAATAGGTTATAATTAATTATTTCAATGTTTTAGTGGAATTTAAATAATTAAAAAAATTTGATAAAAAATTTATTCTGCCACCGTCAGGGGACCATTACCCCACCTATTTGATATAAAAATAGAAATTAGAGAATCACCTAAATAAAAGGTTTATAGTTACTAGATGGATCCACTTCGCAATAAGGGAATCACCCAAGTGGTATATAAATATTTCACCAACATACTAATAACATACAACCTTAACAATTAAGAAGAGAATTGAATCACCATACCAGGGTAAGAAACAAATACAAAATTTGATATCTATAAAAAATGCCGGCGTCAAAGCCGGCAAAACTAAAATCAAAACCCCGAGACCCCTAAATCCCAAAACCCCATAGATAATGATGCATATAATTCTTTAAAACCAATAAGATTTAGACACATATTAACAATATTAAATAAGAAGGTAACTTATAAAAATATAATTAATACTAAAACATAAATCACAAATATCTAATATGGAATTTCTAAAGGTAAACAATAAATGGTAATGTCTTCGACTCTATGGACTTCATGGAAAATGAATTCACGCTCCTCTTTACAGATTACTAGACATAGTAAGAACTCAGAGAGCACATAAGATTCACAGTCTATGAAGAAAGTAGCTACTATGACTACTCTTCAGAAATCAACCAGATTATTCAATAGACTCAATTCTTCTACAGAGAAAGAGTCTATATTTAGTAGATAAAGTCACACAGATAACAATGAAAAATCTTAGTTTGAATTAAAGATCAAACTGAAGTGACAATCAGATGAGAGATTGAACAGATCAGATGATATAATTTAATAATTAAAATGGCTTGTCCTTTATAAGCTTCCAAGCTTTTATGATCGGGGTCCCCAGAGACCTCAATGTGATCTTATTATTATAATTATTATTGTTACTTTCAAAATCAAGTTTTCCTTTACGATATGAAAAGAGATGGGTTATATTAGTCAGATGTCTGAGTTTTCTATGAGAATGTGATGTTAAAAACAAGGTAATATCTGTAATATCGGTCTAATCAAGTTATCAACATCTTGTTTTTATTTGGGGTTGTAGGAATTTATAGTTTACTTAAGATAATAGGAAGCAAATAATATCAAAGAAATTATTTACTTATTCTATAATACTATGCCACGCTTAATAGGTTAATTTTTATTTATTAATATTTTGGATCTAGGCACTATTTTATTTAAAAGCATAATTCTAAAGTACTTTAATGTAGCAATGTTAGATAATTTCTTTTTCATTATTTTTATTGTTGACAAGCGTTATCGAAGGGAAACAAATACCTTCTATTTGACTTAGTTTTATTTTTCTACTTATTTTTGTTTGTTTTTCCAGCTTTATAAACAATTTATTATATTGCTAGATTATATCAAGAGACCTAGTTAGTAAGTCTGTTTGTAGACTCAAAACCCCAAAACCCTTTCAGTAGTTTGATTGAGTTTTTGATTGATAAAAGTAGACTATTAGTGCATACTTTATTAGGGTTTTAATAGGGTTTATGTAGGGGTTTAATGTTTAAATATTAGTATTTTAAGTGAGTATAACAAGCGAGTTTTTATAAATATTTCACACAAACATAAGCTTAGAGTCATGAGGCAGTTCTCTGAATTTTATCTTTCTAATTTGATGTTTGATTGTTTCTATTGCTTGTTAATTCTCTTAGCTTGGCTTGATAATAGTTGAGTATGCAAGTTCTCTGAGACCTCCATTTATTTTATTTTTATCGAGATGTTATTTGATTCTCTGCTTAGAATCTCTCTCACCTCTGCAGCTAAAGTAATCGTTTCTTGGGCTGTCGCTTTCTATTATTATTACTGCTAGAGCCCAGATATCCCATTAAGTGTCTCCATCTCTCCAATCCTCTCTCTCTTGGAAATATCCAGGAGTACCGTATACATTTCCTTATGCAGAGGCTTGCACTCTTTGAGCTCTGTTGAAGTCTATAATATAAACTCTAAGAGGGTGAAAATTCAACATGATATTCTCTGGCTTTAAGTCTCTATGAACATAACCTAGCTTGTGAAGCACCTCAATCCCCTCAACTATCTGCTATACAATCTAGCCAATTTATCTCTGACATCTATTGTCAGATAAGAATTCTCTGTAAGTCATCTCAAGTAAAGGAAGCCTGAAGGCTACATGATCTTTACCAAGAAAAATAGCATCAAGCTAGATGATATGCATGCACTCATTTAACTTTGCCTTTTAAAGAGCATAATACTCATTAGCAAATTCCATTTGGAACTTGTCATCAGCAAGGAAGTAATTGAAAGGATATATCTTATAAGCATATTAGTCATCAGTAATGACTCTCTTCTCTATTTTATCTTCAAGAGTAAGGTAGTTTCTAGGCAAGAATCTAAGTCAATAATTTTGAATATAGAAATCTTCATTGCCTCTATTTTACATGATTTTATTGATCTCAGAGACTGGAAAGTTCTTGACTGCTTTCTTCATTTTAACTTACTTCTAGACTTCAACTCTAAGAGACTCCACTGAACTTCTTGATCTTCTCTTTTAGAGGAATCCATTCCCTGTAGGTTCATGAATAAAGACAAAACTTTAATTGTGCTATTTCTTTAAGTGCACTTTGAAGTCTCTAGTATGAGAATATGGCTTCTCACAGAACTCACAGACATACTTCCCATCTTTCTTTTAATGCTTGAGATATAACCTTGGCATATCGTTGTGTATATCTCTCAAGCGTCTCATATAAGTTGACTTGTAAAGGAAAACCTTATTGCATTCTTTGCATTAATAGTCAACTTTGGCTGGTATTTATTAATGCTCTATGGAGGGTTGTTTAACCTCCTCCTCAATTTACACAGCTTCTATGATAACCTCCTACTTAACTTATATTTAAATATCAAAGCAAGACAGGTCAAAGTTGTCATAAGTAGGCTCCCACTGAGTACAAGCGTCTCTGGTCTCTACTTTTCTTGGTTGCTGGAATGATAACTTTTATTGACATCATCCAAGTAATGCCGCTCTTCTCAAAAGGTTAGCGCTCATTTTAGTTTTCTGATATATTTTCTTATAATAATGATAAAATCTACCTAGATAAACTAATATAGTAGTGTATAAGACACTCTGGTAGATTCTTTGCTGAGAGGTAAGAAAATTAACTAACCATAAAGACTCTAAGTTGACATATTTAATGAGAATTTTAAACATTTTAGTAAATTAAAATACTCCTAATGAAGTTTTGTTTCTCTAGGAGGTCCTCCAAATCAAGTTTGAACTTAATTTGGAGGTAAAATTATTAAACATTTTTAAATTTAATATGCTCCTAATTAAGTTTTAACCTTATAATTTAACTTCTAATAAAGTTTGAACTTAATTTGGAGGACCTCCTAAAATAATTAAACATTATTAGGAGCAATTTAATGGAGAAAGTTGTATAAAAATGGAAATCAATCTGTGAAACTTGGAGAAAGTTTTTCAATGCTTCTCCGTATATCTTTTCAAGGTTGACCTCCAGTAGGTCCTCCCTATTTAGTAGAAAGATTTTAATAAACTTAGAATGGATATCCATAATTTTATATTTCATAAACATTTCTAGAAAGAGGAAGCAAGATGGAGTCTATGAATGATGCAATGAAGAGAATTTAATCTCAAGATTTAATAGGAAAATTTCGAAGTAAAGAGGACCTTTATAGATATTTGGTATAGCAAGGTAAGTTCTGAAGTAAGATTGATAAATCCATTATAGTTGGATTTTTCTTGCCACTTAGGAGAGAACTAAAATCTCATTCTTAAAAGCCTTACTGAGTGAAGAGAAAAACTTTTAAGTCTAATGAAATTAGGATGATAGAGATACCTAATTACCCAGAAATATCAGTGACAAACCTATATGACGATGCTATGAGTGATCCGGACGTAGCTCTCTACCTTCCATCAAAGCTACAGCTCTCTAATAAGTTGCCAGAGAGAAACTTCTTCTTTGGTGTTCTTGCAACTCTGAAACCTGAGTACTTAAATGAAGTTATTTAAGAAGCTCACAAGAAACGATACAGCATCTCTCCTGAAGAAAAAGAGAAGCAAGGTATTAAAATAAATGATACCTGGCTGTAGGAACTTTAAAAGCATCCTTTCATCTCAAGTAAGCTTAGTCTACTAACTTTATAGAAAAAACTTGTACTGCTATATACTTGATGAAAGAGCGCAGCAAATTAAACAGATAGAGAAAGTCTCAAGTAAAACATGAATTGAGTAAGAGGCTCTTCAAAGATTATAAGAGCCAGAAGAGATGAACATAGATGCAGGAGCTGGCACTAAGAGAAGAAACATAGGCCCAAGCAAACCCTAAGAGGAAGAAAAGAAAGAGAAGCCAAATCCCTTTACGGGCAAATTTAATATGTGAACTTATTCATTCATTTAAATCTAAAACTTATTTATATACACAAAATCTCCCTTCTCTTGCGCATACTTTAGCTTTATCATCGCTGACTCTCTTAGTAGCACTCTCAATAAAATCGACTGTATCTATCTTTAAATCATGAATCAGATGGTAGAGCAGCAATTTCTTATAACGACCTTTCAATAACCCCCAATATAATTCAATTCCATTGAACTAAGGGCTGTAAGGAACATTAAATACAGGTGTTATATTTAGCCTTTCATATTCCTTCCTCGAGTCTTTAGTTTTATGAACTGACAAGTTATCAACAAATAGAATAATCTCTTAGTCAGCGTACTTATCTCTAAGTTATTGCAAGAACTTAATATAATATTCAGTCGTTATAGAACGAGGGTGAATAACATAAGTCTCGAGGCCACTATCTTCACTTATTCCACCAAGAATAGCATGAGTTTAAACCTTAACCTTTTAATCACAAATTCAATATTACTATACCTCTTATACCAAGACCTTGATATAAAGGTATTAAAGGTAAACACAGCCTCATCAGCGTGTATGAACTTTATATTATACTCTTAAGACCTCTGCATATAATCGAATATATAATTTAAATTATCCTTATAAAATGGAACATTAAAGTCATCACTCTCTTAATGCGATTGACTGTCTTGTAAGATATTCCATTCTTTTTATATATGTTAGCTATCGATTAAGCAGAGATGTGAAGCTCAGGAAATTGGCGATGAAACATCACAGCTTCTAGGCCAGAGAGAAGTGAGCCCAGTATTTAAGAGTCTTATCATTAATTAAATAATCGATATGATGCTGCTAAAATTTTAACGGTCTCTTAGGCTTAGAATTAAGATGCTATCTCTTTAAATTCAATGCTAATAGACAGTGAGACCTCACAGTTGCTGGAGATTTATGGAGTAGCCTTGCTATAGACGTATAATTCAGAACAGGCTTGAGTTATTCACTATATTCATCACATCCATATCGCAACTTAAACAATAAATCTATATACTCCCTGTCATAAACTGACCCCAAACCTCGCATATACTCACTTAAAATACTAATATTTAAACATTAAACCCCTACATAAACCCTATTAAAACCCTAATAAAGTATGCACTAATAGTCTACTTTTATCAATCAAAAACTCAATCAAACTACTGAAAGGGTTTTGGGGTTTTGAATGCCCTTGAACAGCATCGAATATCACTGATTTTGGTTTGTGAAACTGAGCGATGTCCGCTACATCACATGTTTTCACATGTTTTAACTATCAAGAATGATTCGTTACATTGAGAAGTGTATTTGCATCATCCTGGGTATAGAGTTCCATTCTTTGTCAACTTTATCCATTTATTTTGATCAACTTCCTGGTAATGATGAATATTTATGAATTTTATAACTAAGTCTTTCTTCTGATTTATTATCATGAGGATTCATAATTTATAATAAGTAATATATTAATTAATTTTAAACTTAATATAATAATGAGAATACTTAAAGATCAGACGCAGATGGAGGTAGGCCACTCACATAAAATGTAAGTTACAAAAAACATATCTTTTATTTTTTTATTATAGTGGTCCTACCTGGTAAGACCACAAGTACAGCATAACTGGTGTTTCGCAATACTGCAGACAGAGGGGACTCAGATGATGAAAATGACTATGGCGATGAAGATGAGGATGATGATGAGGAAGAAAAGCACTAATCAGAAAGACTTCCATTTTTAATTTTAATAATAAGTATTAGTATTAATGTGATTAGAATAAATAATAATTAAAAGTTTTCCTAATATAAATCATAATTATTAAGCTTCTCTTTTGTATAAGGGCATGGGCAGTGAAAGAATTTGTTTATCGGTGAGTGTGAGGTATGGCAAGGCTAGCTTCAACTTCCATGGGGTGTCAATAATTAGAACTTCATAAAATTTGCCTTTAGCTTTCATGCAGTTTTCCGCTATCTATACTGTCACATTTTTATTTCTAGCACTTCCCCCTCAAAAATGACTGCCTTTGTTAGAGTTTTATAAACTAGTTTATGAAACCTCCGTCTAACAATAAATACTCTTTCACCCGCTTGATATTTACTTTAGCATGGTTTCGTAATGATGGATATCTTTGCATTTAAGTTGGTGTCTACCACAGATGTTACTTCTGTCTAATCGTTTCTTGCAATATAAGCAGATTTTTTAAAGATCAAGTTCGAGTGATCTACTGTCTTTATTTTCCTCCTTGTGATTTAAGACTGATGTGTGTTCGAATTGAAGTGCCCTCATCATATTCCTTCTAGCAGTATGGGCAAGGAATTTTAACTTTATTTCATTCTTATGTCTCTTTTTCATTTTATATTTTCTTATTGTTAGTATTTCTTAAAATTTATGAACTACAAATATTGAATTAAAATGAGCAAAATGTTTATGACAAGAAAAAATTAGTAAAATGTTTATCAAAAGTTGTTAAATGTATAGATTTTCTTAAATTTCTTAATAGTATCTTATACATGAGCTAAGCCTAAAATGACTGCCATTTATCTTGTGATAACTACTTATAATTTGCAATAATTTAATAATAAAATAATTACTTTTATCAGTGTTATAGTGCTTCGTTTATAACTTTATATGCTTCTTTGTCAATAGCATTTATATTAAGAGTGTCTTTATTCTAAGCTTCTCATGAAATTTTTGTTTCAAGAAATTTAAGTCATCACCTAAAACAGTATGTAGCTATACTAAATTATTGGATAGAATAATTAGAAGATATTAATATTTCTCAAATTTAACAGCATCCATGTGAGACACTATGGAATAAAAATAATTCTCAATATTATTAATTAAAATTATCGATTGAATGTTATTATTTAATCTAAAAGCCAAATTAATTTATTTGAAAATTATGATTGATAATTATTGTGTGGATTCAAATATTTATATTGGGTATATAAAAAAAAGAAATAAAAACTTTCGAATGATAAAGATTTTAAGTTGTGTTTTTGAAATGGGAAAATTATTTAAAAAGATAGATTAATTTGAGATAAATGTAAATAAATAATTTTCTAAATCTTGTGATAATTGGAAGTTATTCTAATTGAGGGCTAATAAATTAGATACTATTATTTAAATTAAGAAACTTTGATTTATTGATTTTAACTATAGTTTAAAAAATATGAAATGTTTAAATTTGGTCTGTAGATAAACTTGAGCTACAGTGTGAAAAATTGCTGAAATCAATGAATCAAATTAAGGATTTTTTAAGAAGATCAGAATTTCTATAAATTTTGATGATATAACAATATTTTAAGAAAAAAATTAATTGTACAGAGAGAACGTGAGTACCCATGATGCTCGGGAACTACAGCAAAAGTAAAGATCAAAAGCAAACCCCCTATAGTATATTTTAAATACAGCCGTAAGCTCCATAGAAAATTAATAATATATAGACTGCACTTTCTACTAAAAGATAACCTTGTTATTCTCAGATTTTTGAAGGACTTCCTGTCTGGAGTCAAAAGTTTGTATGAAAGCTGCTGATGACATGGTCTATAATGCTCCCTATTATGAATAGCTCTCTGTACAAAAGGCGTTTGCTCAAGTTAAGGATGATGAAGAAATCTTGAAATTCATGAATTGCTACTCTAATTATTAAGTTGTGCCTGATAGAAAATAGTTCTATGGAGTTCTTAGTACACTATGGCCAAGCTATGCACCAATAGGGTAAGAAACGCTGCGACACATTGAAAGAAATTCAAGAGAAAATATTTATCAGGGATGATATTATTATAAAGCTTGCTGAAGAACCATTCAATTCAAGTACCATTAAACAACAAATTAAAAATTTAGAAACTACGAGGAAGTTTAATCAATTATGATTCATATTAAGAAAAATAGATGATATTATTAAAATGAGTAATACTGATATAATTACCTTCAAATAAATGTAAGAAGAACAACTTGAACAGCGTCACCATTATTCTACTCACAACAATACATATCACTATGAATAAATATTTCCCGCTTTTCTGATCCTTTCTGTTCCTCTGCTAAAAATTGCTCAAATCTGTCACTGTTCTTACCAGGTAGGTCCTCTATAAAATAAAAAAGATAGATATGCTTTTTTAACTTATATTTAGGTGAGTGATACCTCTCCATCATCTTAATCTTTTAAAGTATTTATCTTAGTATTACTCATTTATAATAATCATTTATTTTTCTTAAAATAAATCATAAATGTTAAAGATTGGGTAAAAACCAAGAGGCAAGAAACAGAAAAGAAATTACCACGAAATAACTTAAAGCTTTCAGAAATTAAGCCAGCATAGAAGAATGAAGTCCTGCATCCTCGGCAGCTAGCAATATTGAAATTGAAAATGAAATAAGCTATAAGAGACAGCCCGAGGATGTATAAAATTATTATCATATATATTTTACAAAAAACTCAAGTTTCTTTAATTTAAATATTTATAAATTTTAGAAATATGTCTATATACGATCTTTTATATTGTATTTCTTGGCACTGATTCTATCGAGCTCTTGATGGTCACTTGGAGTTGTCTGAGGTTGATGTTGAATTCACTCTCTTAGATTCTCTTCCTGTTGTTGTTCTTAAACTATGCAAGCATTTCATTTATGCATTTGAATTTCGCTTAGTATGGGGCGTTGAAAAAAAGCCAGCTCATGGTCTATATTTTTCCAAAAGTTGTGGATTGTGATGGGACCATAAGTTGTCCAAGAAAATAAGGAACCTGACTTTTTGTTGAGTAAGTTTTAGGTAGTCATAAAACACGAGGGCATCGCCTGATGTTAATTGATCACTTTATAACTAGTTAGCCCTCCAGACCTTAGTCCACGCTAACTTCAACAATGACTACTAGAGCACATAGATTTGTGCCTTTCTTTCTTAATCATTAGTTATAACCTTAGTGAGCCCATGCTTTGCTAGTGACTGAATAAAGTTAAATACTAGCTCTTCAATATAGCTAACTCTCCTCTCGCTTTCAATGGCACCTAGTAACTAGTTGAGTTATTACCATCTAAATTCATCAATCTCTTTTATTTTTATCTTTAAACTGAACTTATTTGCTTAAACTTAATCTTGGAAGCTTTTAAGAGATGGTAGAGAAAAGTTAGGGTAATCCTTTAATCTGGATATCTTCTATGAAATAGTGCGCACCTAGCTTTGTGAGAGTAGATCCTCCAATTTTAGAAGGTAGAGTCTTGTAACAAATAACTGAGAAGCTCGTAAATAAGACTAGACAACTATTGCCTTCCTTTCTTCCGTTTATTGTCTAGAAGATCAGCTAGAGCATTGGAATACTTTCTGACCTTCAACATTGGCAATTTCAAAAACTTTGTTTTTTCACCTCAACGAGCAAAACACTTTAATAATTGTTGATCGGTGCTCCATAACATACCATAACAACCTAACTCATTTCAGCTTAGATAGATCACTTACTGTATTTTAATTTTACATGTTAGATTAATTTGTTAATATTTGTATTTTACTAATTACTAATTGTTTTATTTTAAATATTTTGATTATTTCGATTAACAAATAATGATTTCTCTAATTCAGCTACAAGTAACTCGTAAACACTGTATATATTAACTAGATAGCTTGTTCTCCTAACAGTTCTGCCAATGCTTGCAATTGCATTTTTGCATGAAGTTTAGTGTGTAAGCTGGATCCATGGAGGTATTATATGCAATTATTTTGAAAACTCATTAATTATAGTCAATATAAGCTTTGTTATCTTGTCAAATGATGCAGAGACTGTCATGATCTTGGCATCGTAAATACTTCATTATATTAATCAAATAAGAAAGAAGTCCACCAGATCCCAAATCCGAAGAGTAAGTTATATATCCCGAATTGCTAGGATTGTGTTTATTTGCATCAAGACCATTAGTCTTCTACACTATTTATTATTTATTTAAATGTATATAATATTTTTATTTCATATCTGAGTATTATTTTAAAGGAATCTGACTGTCTAACACTAAATCAATCTTAAAATATGTCAAATACATAAATAAATCACTATATTATTTACTGATGATCATTTATTCGTTCATAAAAAATGTGTCAAATACATCTAAAATAAACATCCATTTCGCATTAATCTAGAAGCACAGTTAATGTGTTTCTCAAAGATATAACGACAATGAATCAATTTCATTGAGAAAAATAACTAACACACATTATAGAGATTTTTGAATTTTTATAAATCCTAATTGTTACAATTCCTCAAACTCAATTAATTTTAACAAATAAAGCGTTACAAGGATAGATACTGAGAATATTCGGTATCTAAATACAAAAATGTAAAAACGCAATGATAGGCTTATAACAATCAGATGTCTTTGGAAAATTTGAATGTTTACTATAATAGCCACAGACCAATAAATACTGTCATTTTTAAATTTGATTTCCTTTTAAACATATTATATTACTCATAAGATCTTGAGCTTTGGATATAAGCTGTTATTATTCAGTATTATTAAAGTATTTAATTATATCAAAATTAATATTTGAATAGATTATCTGCAAAGGTATTATCTTAATTGGATTAAATAAGAGATAAGATTAAATTAAAGTTGTGTAATTTCTTTTATTTTCTAAGTATTAAAGTATTCAAAGATGACAGCTACCAGCACTTACTTTATTTTATGGCCAGTGGAATGCGCATTCAATTAAAATAAGAATGCTTTATTGACAGAGTCAAAATGAGGCTCAAGATATTTCAAATTTTTCATTATCTTCGTAATCATCTTGATCGTTGATTTTATCAGCGTCATTTTTGCAAATGTAAGTTAGCATCCAAATTATAATAAATACATAAATATTAAATACTAGCCAAGTTCTTTAAATGTATTCAAAGAAATACAATATGTATTCTTTTTTTTGCTTCTTCCTGATTCTCTCATTTATTTCTCAATTTCTTTTAAGCAATTAGATCGTGGTGAGCTTAATTCTTATCTAATGAGAAATTACTAACTTCATAAGCTGATCATCTCAACTTGAAGAATGCCAAGTTCAATATTTATGTGTGACTTGCGATTACACTTATAAGCTATAATAAGCTTACAATCGCACTTATTTAAACAAGAAAAAGATGCAGAACTCATATGGGGTTTTCACTGAGTGACCTCTTAATTTTCAAATTAAATCTTGTTTTTCATTTAGACTGAGGACAAATAAGAAGAGATTTTAATAAGATAAGTTTTCAATACAAAACTCATAATTTTGTTTGAATAATAAAAGAATTTAAAATAAAGCTGACTGTGCTTTTTTTTGCTGTTGTTTTTACAAGAAGTGTATTTGTCTATTCTGACATTCCTGTAGTTATTAGTAGTGGTGATATTGCTTTCAAATTTATCACAGATTAATTATCTAGCATTCTTTTTCATAGATGTGTTTTCATTCATTTATTTATTAATTAGATGAGAGAATAAAAATATGTTCTAATTGTTATATGAATATTTTGCAAACATTAAACATCATTATGAAGTCTACAATGTAAAGACATTATCAGATTTTCTTTTGATTTAATGTTCTAAACATTTAAAATACTACCTGAGATATATCCATATAGTTTAATATAAATATCTAAACAATATAAATCTTTAAATATTTGAATTCAATCAGCTTTTAGTATATCCTATTTGATTAGACTATACTTATCTTCTTTTCATCTGTGAGCTGGTGAAATAAGTACTTTTATAAATATATTTCAATTCCATCGTCTGATATTATAATATACATAATAGTTAATAATAATTTACAATAAAAGAAGGAAGTTACTGAACTGAGATTAGATCACATATTTGTCATCTGAAAGTTGGTACACTACTCAATAATTCTCAAATTTACTAATTAAGGTTTGTTTAAATAATGATGATAATAATGCTGCTCTAGCTCAGGTTAAGCTAAGTTCTTTTGAATACACTGAAATATGTTCATTTTAGTTCATAAATATACAATTATATCTATAAAAATATATAGAAAACATTCAATTAGGATTTTTAATGAAAAACATTATACATTAAAATATATATTACAATGATATTAAAATAAATAAAGGGAATAAACTTGGAATAAGTGGATTGAAGTCAAAAGATAAACAGAGCATCATCTAGATCACATGGAATGCTGATATCGAGCACCTCACATAGCTACTATATTACTAAATTTATGATGATTTTTTGGGATAAAAGACAGTTGAAAGAGGCTAACCTTAGTAGAGAAGCAATTTATAATGATTAATCATTATCCATGCAGAAACTGTACAACTCCATATGGACAAAAAACTCAAAAGAATATTATTATCATACAAAAGAACTGATTGAATTCCTAAAACTTAACACAAGCCTCTAAATGAGGAATAACAAGTTCAAAAGAAGAGATATAACTCAAACCAAAGCAAATTAATTTAACAAATGTAAATGAGTTGATGTTACATTTGTAAGCAAGAAGGACCTCTTTTAAGCTCCTTTCTTCAATTCCAACAACAATGAATCTAAATTACCTTCATCTTAATCCAAGATGCTTACAGCGAAGGATCAGGAAGACAAAACTAGCGTTTTGATTAGAATACATCTCGACGAATTTTAAAAACAAAGAGAAGGTATAAAATACTTCATTGAACTAGATGAACCGGTAATTAGAGTAAGAAGCTCAATTTAATCAAAACCTCTTAATCCTTTCTCACTGACACAGCTTTTATTAGAAGTTGTGAACACGAAAAAGACTCTAGTACAGAGGAAGGCTACCAGTCATCACACTACTCTGGTTACTGGTATCAGGCAAGTCAACTAGGCAGTGCCTTCCCATAATCTTAGTACTAACAATGTAGTAAACAACCCATGAAGAATAAAACTCCATGAAATTATATTAATAATTAAGATAGGAGGTATTCATAAATAATTAAGAATTTATAAATTTTTTGTTAGCCTAAATCAATCAAAATTAACGTAAAAATTAATGTACACAATCTGATAGGTTTAATTTATATGGATTATATTTTGAGCCAAAAGATTTTATAATTGGGCTCATCATTAAAATATTACACCAATTATAAATCCTAATTCTTTATATTTTTTATATAATTTATAAATCTCACCCCTATTTTAATTCTTGAAAAAATCATGGGGTTGTAAATAAGGACTTAAGTGATGACGCACTGAGACACAATACAATAAATACCTATTTAATTCTAAACATTATTTAGAATATAGAATCATAATTATATGATCCCGAGCAAATTTTTATAATAATAAATTAACACTAATTAAGTTACCCAACAAACAAATGGTTCTGATCTACAGACTATCTTACGATTATTGGAACAATCTACATTACAGAAAAGTAGAATCAATCATCGAACTGCACTTGAAATTTACCAACGACTGTAAAAAGTTTCGTAGCTTGCTCTAAACTATGATAGATAACATAGTACAAATTGAAGAAGAAAAACAATCACAGAGGAATATTTGCCTACCAGCCCTTAGTGTTAGATACAAATAATTAAATATATACTAGATGATAAAATAATAGAACTCATTAGCATCTTAAGGCACGTCATTCGAAGAAAACATCTTATAATCCTAAATCATAAACAACTAACTAGTCTTTAATTTGAGACTTGGTGCAAGACAAACACAATTCTTCAAGTTAGATATCAACCAGCTAGTGATACCCTAAGCAATAGATGAATATATCTTTTATCCAAATACAAGATATAAAACCCCAAGAGTATTTTTTTGAATTAAGTTGAATTTGAATTTGAATTAAATATAGTATTTTTATTATTATAAATAGTTGGTTGCTTTATGTAAATTAATTAAAGTACTAAATGTATATAGGCCTACTATCAAAAATCAAAAAGCAACCAACTTTTGAGGCCTGATCTGATTAAAATTTATTTTAGTATATTAACCCTTAATAATTATTATAAAGAAAAATAACTTATTTAAGAGTGTAATTATTAATTAATGAATTAAATATTTAAGACAATGATTAATTAAGGATAGTTAAGCTTAATTTGAGAGTAAAATTTTTTAGGCTGATCTGGTTTGATTTTTGAGGAAAATATACATTGCTCATAGGACTTCGTACCTTTCTTCGATAGTTAGATGCATTCAATCTTATTAAAAAGAAGTTTTATAATAGTTTGTTATGGTATGGATATTTAATAATAATATATTGCCAATTTTATCCTTAATATAGTTTAAACTTGCTTAATTACTCATAAATCTCTGAAAATATGGCGAGATGCAACTTTTTTCATGATCCTTGCATTAATAAAATTAAACAACCTAGCGATTGTTGTTTTATTAAAGACATCAATTTGATATGATAAAGCGTGGAACGCCAGGATGTTTGAAGAACTGTAAGGTCCAATTAACTAATTAAGTAAATTTCAGAAAAATCCACTCATTTATTAGATTATGAATTGAGTAGGTAGCCTCAACTGATAAGGCGAGTGCACTCATCCTGTTAAGTATCAGCATAAGTTACCGATATCTTATAAACGCGAATCTTCTACATGCTGAAAATCAAAGTGAAATGAGATAAAGTGAATAAAGGCGTCACAGAGGGGGTATTTTGCAAATAAGACAAGTAAATTTTAATTAAGTATGAATTAAGAACCACATTTTTAAAAATAATCATTTAAATTTTATTAAGTTAAATTCTTAATTGCCCGCCTTTATTATGCAAAAAACAGAAAACCCAGCAGATCAGCCTGATAAATTTCAGGACAGCAATTCATTCATTGATTAAGCAAATCCTTTATAATAGAGCGAATGCTCATCAGAAAGAGGGTCCCTCAGATCACATCCTCTATAACAATAAAAAAGTACGAATGCTGCTGGAGAAATTCAACAAGATACACTGACAACAGCGAGCAAGAGGGGCAGGAGGTCAAAATATGAGGGAGCATAATATCCTGACCTCGTTGATAAAGCTAAGCTCATCTTGCCTCATCACAACTACGATATTGATTAGATACTGGCAATGGATGAGTTTAAGCCTCTCATTTGAAGCAAAGATATATCCAGATTTGTTAACAAGTTCATATTAAATAAGACTACTCAAAGCCAGGCTAAATCTGTTAAAAATATTAAAATTTGTTCCCTCAATGATGCAGGAGAAAATTTGCCGCCAAAGTCAAAAGTAGCCAGCGACCATTTGAACAATCTTAAGAATATAGAAGGCAACGAAGGCTAGTTAGAAGCTCATAATTCACAGGTTAACTATGGTGCTAAAATTCAATCTGAAATTACTTCGATTTACATTCGAGAGTACATGATCTTGAAACCAAACGAAAGGCAAGACTTTATTTGGAAAATATTTAATCGAAATAGTCAGAGTCTGTTGGAATTTTTGCAAAATCTTAAAACTGCTTGCTCTGAAAATCTCTACGAGGATATGTTCAGAATAATTTTTGAGTTAAATCAGAGAGCTCAGGCAAGTTTGCAGATAAAGACAAGGCTCTTTGTATCCTCACTACTCTACTACAGATACGAAATCATTGAGGTTGATGACTCTTTGTTGAGAAGCGCTTTAGCATTGTTAGCTTAATGACCAAACACAGAATAAGCGCTTGGTCTAGCGAATTATATATTCATCAATGAGCCTGATTATTTGTTAAAGCTGCAAGATGAACTTTAAAAGCTTGATAAGACGAATATTGGAATAATTCCACTCATGATTGGGACTTTCTAATAGTTCAAAATAGACTCTCAAGCAGTCCGACTTTTACCTAACACACTCTTAAGTCTAAATAAAGCTTTCATTTAAGTTCTAAAAGAGGAATAGGCCTTAGATTGATAAGAGATGTGCCTATCAATGTGGTTGGAGACTTTATTCAGATTTGTGCTTTGTCAAGGCCATCCTCCTATTAAAAACTTGACAAATTCATTTAAACAATGACAGAAATTTTTGTTTAGAAATGGGACTTCATCGATCAGGATGATTTCATACATTATCTATAATAGATTTCATTCGAGCTAAAATAGAGAAATCCACTATGGGTCTCAAAATTGGATGCTATATCAGATTTAGGGAAAAATCTTGCTTTCATATAATTTGAAAAAGGTGTAAGAAACAGGAGGGACGTGATCTAAGATTGCTTAAAAGCTGACTTCACAAAGTTAAATTAGTTTTTAAACATTCCTAATAAGACTTGTGACTTTAACGAAAATGAGTAAAAGAAACTGCTAAGCCAATTTAAAAAGTTGAATGTTTTATCTTTATCCGTAAACTAATTTGCAAAAACCGCTAGTTTAAAAGCTTTTGCTGATTCACGGCAAATGCTAAGACTTTAACAGATATTGGGATTTAAATTTCTCATGCTATAGAGACTTTGCATTAATTACTTGATTTGGGAGGATACCTAGTATTCATTTATAAACTTTGGCGTTGGTAACGGGAAGACACTGCTCTGCTCAACTTTAGCTGCTCTTAAATCGAAACTTCCTTAAAAAATAGTTTTTGTAGTAGGCAAAAATGAGCATTTAGTTTTGAGAGACGAGAAGAAGTTTGAAAGCATAATCACGAGTTTAGGTTTGAACGTCAACGTGAACTAATATGAAAATAAAATTGGGGTCTACTATTTAAGTCAAAAGTATATCGAGAGCGTTATGGAGCTTCCAGAGTTTCTAAATATTTGGAAGCAAGCAATCGTTATCATTGACGAGTATGATTGGATTTTATTCGAAGGGAATGTAAAGCAAATAGAAAGCTAGCTTAAATTTTATCGCTCTGCTTACAGCGTTACCGGTTTTACTGGATCACAACTTACAACAAAAGAATTAAATTGTCTGAAAATAGCATTCGGAACAGAGGAAATAATGTTTCCAAAGTTAAGCCCGATTGTTGGTGATAAAAGAGTGAAGCTTGACCAGGAACTCATCACATCAAGCTAACTAGACTATTGTAAGAGGGTTTTCGAAATCTCCGCCCATTATTGCAAGCTTACACCAGTAATTATAGTAGCGCAGCAATCATACTCTATGATTGAGGGTCACTTTAAAAAGTTTGCTTAAGTTCCATTCTTTCCAATGAAAAATGTTAAAGGCACAAAAGTAGAGGCCTAATTCGATCATCAATTTGTTAGCAAGAACAATGATGGCTAGTTCGGAGTATTTCTCCTGAATGAATAACAAGGGAGAGGTACAGATCTTAAGACGACTCATGAGATAGAATTTAATGGAGGCTTATTTTTAATAGTTGCCGACATATTCTCCCTGAGATCGACTGAATAAATCTTGGGTAGAATAGGTCGTCTTCATAGAAAAGGAACTTACAAATAGGTAATATACAAGCAAGGTTCAAAAGAAACCGCGGAGCAGGTTATTTCGTTGCACTAATAATTTATTGAAAATCAAAATCATATAAAAACTGCTGCTCTTTAAACTGCTCTAGGATATCATTAATGGTGCAAGAAAGTTGATAACCTTAATTAGGAACTTCATTAAAATAAAGCCGTGGATAGATTAGATGAGATCTTAGAGTTGAATAAAATTAATTCTTCCAAGAGCGACAGATCCATATTATAGAGCAAATAAAACGAATCTGAAGAGCTTCATAAGCAGAATTAATCAATGACAGAGTTGGAAGTTTAGAAGGAAAACCCTTCAGAAGGAAATGTGTCAGAAGAATGCAAGGTCGATAGCAAAGAGCAGTACAAGTATGAATAAGATTAGATTTAGATTCAAAAGCAGAAAGGTCAAGTGGAAAGTAATAACTTGAGCTCCTTGGATTCTTTGGATAGCTCTATCGAGATGCTTGATTCATCCGTGGAACCAAACAGAAGAAAGATCAAGACTGAGCGCAAAATTTCGATAGAATTAGACTCGAAATCAATGGGATCTTTACTCAAATAACCCACTGGGTAAGCTAAGAAGAAGTAAACCTCAAAGAAAGCAAAACTTGAGAAATCTAAATCAAACTTAAAAGCGGTTGAGAATAAGCTAGCTGACTCTTTTGTGTCAAAATATGGGAGAATAACTGGAAAGCGAATTACGGCAACCAATAAAGCATCAACTGAGGAAGTTAAACGTCAAAAGATTCATGAATCAAGGAGCAGCAGCTCAGACTGATGGGTTGACAAGAAATGAAATTAGCAATGAAAATGCTAAGCGTAAACTAAATGAATAAATGCTAAATTGTTAAGTTAAATAATATATAAACACGCAATCTCAATCTCAATTCATGTCTAGATTTTATTGATTAGACAGAATTCTTCCCTCTCCATCAATAACTCCATTGTCATGAAGTTAGTGAACGAGCTACTTATAGCCTACTAGCTCATCCATGTGTGCTTTGATATCGTTGAATTCATCCCTCATTCTTTTGTTTTCCTGCAAATACTTTTATTTGCTGCCTCTCATTGCAATCTCCTCGCCTTTAACTTCTTCCACCTCTTTCATTCTGCGCTTTCTCTAAGAGCTTTGTTTAATCAAATGAGCAGATTTTCCTTTTTACACTATTTCAGTATAAAATAAATGAATAATTACCGCTATAGTTTAATGATTCGCTCAATGCTTGAGCAAACTCTGGCCTCATATGGACAATTAAGTTCTATGTCTAATCAAGTCTCTCCCTTCTTTTTTACTTTGCCTCATAAATCATTTAGTTGATACCATCATTATCTAATGACATAAGGATGTCACATATCCACTTTTTGTCCAAGTGCAACCAATCGCACTGATCTGGGAGGAATTTCAGCAACGAGGGCTTTTGTTAAGCATACCCTAGGAAGTCATCAGCAGTGAGGCCCTCTATTTAGGGAACAGCGGCTACAATTACATCACTTCTTTTTAAGTACTAAAGCTAAATTAATTTCATAAATCTACCTCTTTTTCACCGTTGAGGATGCTATTAAGGAAATAAACATTGCAACATCCTAATTTTGGCAAATAAGCTCCGCACTCCTATGCTAAGAAGTCATGTAGCTCTTTCTTACTCCCAATCTTCTCTTGCACTTAATGGACGTTAACTCGTGACAACTATCCCTGCATCTGCACATATCATTAAAATAGATATATTTGATTTACCTTCTTGTCAGTGAAGTATAGAAATGGACTACAAATTTTTTTTAATTAATTATAATATTAAATAGGGTTACTATTAACTATTCTAGCACGATAGGAAAACACTATAAAGGAATCCTCTTTGTTGAAGAAGTAAAATCTCCCCGCATAAAATGAAAACATTTACGGCTAAGAAATAGTCACAATCAATGCTAACTGATTATTTTAAGATGAATAATGAATCTTAAGAATCCAGTTTATCCGACCTCGAACTTGAGGAATCAAGAGATCAAATTTCCGAACGAGGCAGCATTAAAATTTATTTAGGATGCTCTACTCAACTCCTCACCAAACTCACCAATTAGTGAAAATGATGTCATCCTTGAGAATTGGGGCGAAGATTCCATTGCTGAATCTGAAAATCACCTATAGTAGAATGACGAATACGAAGGATTTGATTTATAAAGGTATGATCCAAGATCGTAGATTTAATTATCATAATTTAATGACAAAAGTATAGGGTGTCTAACCTCAACCTAATTTTAGGAGACTGTTAAAATTATCGCTCTGATTCACTTACGATATAAGTTGGATTAGGAGAAAATAAAGTATGCCGAGTCGGATTTGAATAATGAGCTTAGCGAGTTCCTCCACAAGATGCAAGTAAAACCGAATTCTAATATTGATGTAATATCTGACAAGCTTTAACGCCTGAATATTGGAGGAGAGTCTGAAATCTTTGGAATGGATCATGAAAGTAACTCTCAAGGTTTCTCTTAAAAACAGAAGTGACTTGATTGAACCATTTAGGAACTTTATTTTGAATCCGGTTGTAGCCTGGTAAATATATGTAAACGATATGGGGTTACTAAGTACAGAGTTAGAAATGCTATCTAAGAGAAGCAATGTAGTATTCTCGATAAAGATAGAACGACTATTAAGCGCAATTAAAAAATTCCTGATAGCTTAAAGGAATTCATAAAAAACTTTCTCTCAACTGGTTAAAAAATTTCAAATCTCAAAGATTTGTAATCTTGCCTCATAAAAAAGTTTAATATTGCTGTTTCTCTGAGCTGGTTAAGTAAATATGTTCGATAATAATTAGGCTTAAGCTATAAAAAGGTTTATTCAGTTAATGTCTGAACAAATTCTTAAAAGTCAATTTTTCAAAGACAACTTGCTGCTTTTAACTTTGCTAGCATTCTTGACAAGGGTTTGAATCTAATAAATATTGATGAGAGCAGCATCTAATGGATTGAAAATCCAGGCAAAGCTTGGTCAGTCAAAGGATTAAAACGCTATAATTCAAGTTTTCGAAGAATATCCTCTGTAAATATTATAGGAGCAATTAGCTCAGGTGGAAATTTATATTTTACCTTGAACTAGGGCCACAACAACAGCGTGACTATTTGGTTTTTTATTTTAAAACTTGTGTCACACTTAGAAAAACATAATAGCAACTGGAGGGAATCCACAATTTTAATGCTTGACAACGCAGCTTATCACAGAAGTAAATATATCAGGGATAAATTAGGGAAGTACAAGATTCCAATAGCTTTTCTTGGTCCATATTAATTTGACTTGGCACCTATCGAAAAACTCTCTGCGTTTATTAAAAAAGATTCATAATTTGCAATAAATCTCAAAGCTTTGACAAAGTAAGTTTGTTTTTACTCTTAGAATATCTTTAATTTATATAGAGCCCAGTTGTTAGCAAAGCTTGGTAGTCATTATTGTAGCCTTAACTATTCGTGGATTCAGGGATCTTTTCAGAAGGCATTGTAAAACTCTTTAAAGTTTTTAAGCTTATAACCTATTTGAATAAGGCAAGATTATATTTATCAATGATTAAATCTCCAGTTTAATTTTTCTAGTTCCTGTTTTGCTTCTTTTAATTTAAAATTTTTATAAATTTTTATCTAGCGGGTCAGATCGTTAAACGATCATAACAGTTAACTGTAAATACAGATTGAAAGTACTGGTTTTAAATTGGACTTCTTTTGAATATCGGCACAGCTTAGCTTATTGCATATTCATCTTAACATAATCTTCCTTTCTTAAAGTTAATCAAAGCAAACAGATAAAGTTTTATCCTATTTATGAGCGAGCTGAATTAATTCTTGGAATCTTTTGATAAGCATCTTAAAATTACTATTACATAATTCAGTTTAAATTTATCTCTGAAACTTTGGTCTATCTAAATAATGGAGTAAGTTTAGGTAAAGGAGAGAATTCAATAAGCATACTGAATAATTTTTATTTATTTAATAACTTAAATCATTGTTGTTTTTTTCATAATTACTTCAAGATAACTTTAACCATAGCTACCTTAAATATACAAATTTGTTTATTGAACACTTAAATTTTTACTATGATTGTTTAAGATTTTCAAGCATTTGGAATCCCTTTACATTATATCCATATTGGTTTAAATAAAAAGTAAAGCTTTTGAACTTTAAATTGGTTAATTGAAATCAAATGAATCTTATTTCAAAGTAAATTGCATCCTAAATTTTTCATCGGACTTTGTTAACTAATTGAAATCCATAAATTTTAAACAATTGTTCTTGCTAAAATTTATCTTTAAAAATATCCTTCACATTTATTATTAAAAAATTCATGGTCATGCTAATTTTATTCCTGCTGTTTACAACATATTTAGCTAACATAGTAAAAAAGTCTATAGGAATAAGTTGAATTGAAAGGCATTAATCATTTTAAAGAGGTCTTTATCATATAACTCAAAAATTTTTATTATCAGGAAATAGGTCATTCTAAAACCATAAAGTCAACTAATATTAATGCTAAACGATGTTGAGAATACGTTGTGTAGATAACCAAAACATTTTTATTTAGATTAATTCACTCTGTCTGAATCATTTAGATCAGAAAGAATTATGATTAATATTACATTCAGAGTGAAAACTCCCCAACAATAATTGTGAAAGGTAAGTAAATTACCCAAGAGAGTTGACTAATAATCTTAATCCAAATTTTTGTGTTTTTACAATAAAATTGTTTTCTTATTTAATTGATAATCTGAAGCTTATAATTAATAAGCATTTATGCAATCGCTGAATAGTGATTTCAACATCATTTTTATAAATTAATTTTTATAATTTTTATCATCATTGTAACTGGATTGGTAAATTTTATTTTCAATAAGTTTGAATATCCAAATAGTTATTTTTGAATTTTCACTAATTTTTTGAATCAATAAATCTAATGGGATATGAGTTTTTATATAAATAGCTTTTTATTTAAAAATATTAAATAATAAACTACCCTTAGATTTATTCTTATTTAATTATATTTTAATAACCCTAGTATTAGATATTTAAATAAATAGTAACTTCCAATTAGATTTATATATTCATCTTGGGTATATCAAAAATTATATATTTTACAAAAATTCTTTCACATGAATAACTTTTTTAATGAATTGATTGATGAGTCATAGTTTGATAATGACTTTTAGACTCAAACGAAGTCTTTTGATAATGAACTTAAATTACAGTCCTTACAAAATTTTAATGAATAAATTAACTAAAATCAAGAGGATGACTGGGAAGATTTTTCTAGTGATACTGAAACAGACTAAAATGATTAATCAGACCTATACTATTCTGATTGTGAGAAAATTGATTAAACAAATAATTTAGTTATAAATTCTAAAAATGAACTTGAGAATGACCAGCCATTAATTTAATCAGGATTTTAAGAAATTAATCAACAAATATTTTAACCTCAATTAAGTGAATAAATAGGTGCTAATGTCTCTCAAAACAATGATACAAAGGATAGAATTAAACAATTAAATTAAAATACCATAGATAATAAAAAGTGAAAAATTAACCTTAAAAGATATACAAAAATATTATCAAAATAATTTAATCTTTCTAATAGAGAAATCACTTCAATCAAGTACAAATTTGATAACTTTCAATAGTTTAAGAAATGGTTCAGAGAGTATTCTTTTTTAAAAATTAACGAAATTAATAAGTAATTAAAAGATGAATCACGAGAAATTTTCAAATAAATAGATGCAAAAATGAGACAAATCAAGCAAGAATTGAATTAAATACAAATCTAAAAATGGAAAGAAAACAATATAAAAAAGAAAAGCAAAAATAAGTAATTAGCAGGAAAGAAAAGATAAAAAGATTTCAAAGAACAATTAAAGGAAAAAAATAAAACAATAAAAGATTTGTAAAATAAAATCTCATCGCTTCAATTGTAACTTTCTATAAAAACTAACTTTTTTAATCAAGAAAAACTTAATCTATAATAAGTATAAGATGAAGTTTAAAGAATATTCAATGAGTAAATTAAAACTCTAAGAGAAGAAAATGAAAAGCTTAAATAAACGAATTTGGAGAATGAAAAATTGACACAGGTAAAGATTGAAGACCCCAATAAGAGAGAAGCTAAACTTCTTAAAAAATAGTCATCAAAATAGTATAAAAAAAGATTAGGAGAGATTCCATTAGATAATAGAGACAGGATAAACAATGGCTAGTATAACCTAACAAAGTTTAAGTGGGGAATGCGAAGATCAAATAAGAACAGTCATTAATACTAAGGATGCATAAAAGATCAGAAAATGTGGAACCAAATATTCTCAGATCATTAAGTGAATGAATTAGGAAATTTGTTTGATGCAATAGTAATGGATCCTCCCTGGAATGATACAGCTTGTAAGCTCGGATATTAAATTCTTAAGGATATTGAAATTTTCAAAAACATTCCCATCCATAAACTATAAAAAAACGGGTACTTGTTCATTTGGATTACCAACTCAAAACTAGAATCATGCTTAGAGTATTTGAAATCTATTGGATATAAAAGGGCAGAAATATTAACATGGGTTAAACTTAATGATGATAAAACTTTACACTCTGGAATTGGATTTGACCTAAGACATGTAACTGAATTCTGTGTTGTAGCTAGACCTGAGAACAAATTTTCTGAGCTCAAAAAGATTAGCTTTACTCATAATGTACCCAATATCATACTATCACCAGTTCGATTAGTCAGCCAAAAACCAGATTAATTATATGACTATATTGAGCAGCTCCTTCCTAATCGAAAATATGCTGAGATATTTGGAAGACCTCACAATCATAAGCCTTATTGGACCACTATAGGCAATGAAGCAATTTATTTCTTAATGGATAGCTTTCAAAGGTTCAAAAACAGTGAATTAAATATTCACAATTAATCACTACACTTTAAACACA
This sequence comes from Oxytricha trifallax, assembly GCA_000711775.1. Taxonomy (NCBI): domain Eukaryota; phylum Ciliophora; class Spirotrichea; order Sporadotrichida; family Oxytrichidae; genus Oxytricha; species Oxytricha trifallax. Next base: position 29,309 of record ARYC01017762.1, read on the forward strand.
AATTTACTTTTTTTAATATAATTA